>CAWVRF010000728.1:0-266044 GCA_963932465.1 Maratus speciosus | reverse complement strand
CCTAAACGTCCTTTTTCTGATTCAAATAATCCTCCTAATTTTAATTCTATAATAGTTCTGCCCTTTTATTCTCTACTGTGTTTCAAAATTGCTAAAATACTTTCTCGTTTTAACTTTAAAGTTATCTTCAAACCTATGAATAAAATTAAATTCTCTTCTCTAAAAGATCCTGTTCCTACTGAGAACCGGTGGGGTGTTTATTTCATTCCTTGCTCTTGCAATTTAGGTTATATTGGTCAAACAAAGAGAGCTTTAAAATTCAGACTAGGCGAGCATCAGAGATATATTGCAAATCAAGAAATCTCTAAATCTTCGATTGCTTCTCACTGTTGGTCTTCCAGTCATTGTTTCAATTTCTCCATGGCCAAAATTATTTCTTCCCCTGCCTCTCCCTCTCACTTGGATTTTCATGAAGCATATTTTATTTCTAAAAATTCTGCTAATCTTGTCAATGATCTCCCATCATCTCCTTTCCTATCTTCAGCGTGGAAATTAATTTTGTAATTCTTTTCGCTTTTCTCTTGTTTCTTTTCTTTTTATTTTATATAAAAAAAAAAAAAAAAAAAATATTAATAATAATAATAATAATAATTTGGATTTTTTCTTGTTCTTTTATAGTTCTTTATTTATTATTTTTATTTATATTTTTAATTTACTTCTTTTATTTTTATTTTTCTTTTATTTCCATTTTTTTCCATTTCATTTTCTCTTCTATCTTTTTTCAACACATTTCCCTTTTGCATCTTCCTCTATCAGGTAGCGCCATCTGTCGCATTCTTCGCAACATTCTTTTTCTTCAGTTCATTTTTGAACTTGTCCGTTTTCGGACACGTGTATGCTTAGCTGATGACGAGCTGTTATGTTTTTAGCTCGAAACGCGTCCTGTGTTTTGTTTTAATTTTATGGTGATTTTTTACAAAGTTTTATTATTTTAATTGCTTCATATCGCCAGTTTTCGGTGCTGTTTCGCTGTATTCAACTATTTGGGTGCTGCACCGTGTTATTGCTTTGCACGTGTTCAAGGTATTTGCTTTTCTTTCTTCCCAGTTTTGTTTTATTTTTATTTTATTTCATTTTAGTTTTATTATTTTGTTTTCTTCTATTTATTTACTTATTTATTTATTATCTTTTTATTCATTTTCTGGTCCTGTTTTCCTTCTTTCTTGTTATGGGTTCTTCACTTATTAATCGTTTCAAGCACCTTCGTTTGAAGCGCGCCAGGTGTTTGAATAGGCTTAATTTTCTTTTAAGGTGTAAACGTTCAAGGGTTATTCCTAAGTTCATTAATATTATTTTCAAGCTTCCTTCTTCCATTCGTGTTCAAAATGCCTTAACTAGGAGTAAGTTTGCTATTCTTAGAGCCATCATTCAAGATGTTCGTTACTCTCTTTCTTGCATCGAATATGAATTATATTCTTTGCATTTACAGTTAAGTAAAACTGTAATATATTTCCCTTTCCTTGAGAAACGGATTTTTGCTTACGTCGATTTCAAATCTAGGTGTCACAATGCTATTTTGGATAAAAAGTTTTCTTCTCTTCTGACTTCTAATTCTTCTGCTCCTAGTATTTCTCCTCTTGAGCAAAATTATGTTGTCAATTTGTCTTCTCACTCTCTTACTGATTCTCAGCGTGATGTTCTCTCACTTGGCTTGAATTTTTCGTGCATTTCTAAGCCTTCTATTCCGAACTTAATTGCTCCCATTGAACATTCTTTCAAAAACAGTAAAATTTCTTCTGGTCAACTTGATTCTCTTCGCTACCTTTTGGCTAATGTCATTTCTTCTAATAAATCTTTTAATAAGTCTAATCTTTCTTCTTCTCAGAAATCTGCTCTCAGTGAACTTAATTCCGTTCCTAACCTTCTTATTACTAAGGCTGATAAAGGCGGTCAAACAGTTCTTCTCAATAAATCTGATTATATTTCCCACGTTGAATCTATGTTAAACTCTGGTCCATATTCCAAATTAAAAAAGGATCCTTCTACTAAGCATTTATCTGACATCAAGCATGTCATTAAAAATTCTGTCTTTCTTAATGATAACACTAAACGTTTGGTCACCCCTACTATCGCTAATTGTGCTCGTTTCTATGCTCTTCCTAAGGTCCATAAACCTACTCTTTCCTTTCGCCCTATCGTTTCCAATATTGGTACTGCTTCTTATAAACTTGCCAAGTTCCTTTCTAAGTTACTCGCTCCTTTATCTTCCACTAACTTTCATACCGTGAAAAACTCTTTTGACTTTGTTGATAAAATTAAACGCCTTTCTCCTTGCAATTATATAATGGTTTCCTTAGATGTTAAATCCCTTTTCACTAACGTGCCTGTTCAAGGGGCAATTGATTGTTTGGAAAGAAGGTTGCGCGAATTTCATTACTCTTCCATTGAGATTGATGAAATCCTGCATTTAGTTAGTATTTGTGTCAGGCAAACTGCTTTTCAGTTTAACAATTCTTTCTATTCTCAAACTGAGGGTCTGGCCATGGGTAATCCATTGTCTCCTCTTTTATGTGATATTTATATGCATTTTGTTGAAGAAAAACTCTTCAGTTTATATAAATTTCCTTTCTGGTTTAGGTATGTTGATGACACTTTCATTTTAATTCCATCTGACCTTGATCTTTCTAATCTCCTTTCTCTTGTTAATTCTGTTGATCCTTGTATTCAATTTACTCTCGAAGTCGAAGAGAACAATTCTCTTCCTTTCCTTGACGTCTTGGTTTCAAAACTCCCAGATCGGTTCTCTACCTCCGTTTATAGAAAACCTTTCGCTGTCTCCCTTCCCCCTCATGCCCTTTCAAATCATCCTCCCCAACAAAAAGTGGCGTCCTTTTATACTTTTGTTTTTAGGGCGTTACGCATTTGTTCTGACTCTTCTGCTCTGAATAATGAAATTAATTATCTGAAATCTCTTGCCCTTGCTCGTGGTTATAATCCCTCTTTAATTGATAAAGCTTTGTATAAATTTAATAAGCCTAAACGTCCTTTTTCTGATTCAAATAATCCTCCTAATTTTAATTCTATAATAGTTCTGCCCTTTTATTCTCTACTGTGTTTCAAAATTGCTAAAATACTTTCTCGTTTTAACTTTAAAGTTATCTTCAAACCTATGAATAAAATTAAATTCTCTTCTCTAAAAGATCCTGTTCCTACTGAGAACCGGTGGGGTGTTTATTTCATTCCTTGCTCTTGCAATTCAGGTTATATTGGTCAAACAAAGAGAGCTTTAAAATTCAGACTAGGCGAGCATCAGAGATATATTGCAAATCAAGAAATCTCTAAATCTTCGATTGCTTCTCACTGTTGGTCTTCCAGTCATTGTTTCAATTTCTCCATGGCCAAAATTATTTCTTCCCCTGCCTCTCCCTCTCACTTGGATTTTCATGTAGCATATTTTATTTCTAAAAATTCTGCTAATCTTGTCAATGATCTCCCATCATCTCCTTTCCTATCTTCAGCGTGGAAATTAATTTTGTAATTCTTTTCGCTTTTCTCTTGTTTCTTTTCTTTTTATTTTATATAAAAAAAAAAAAAAAAAAAATATTAATAATAATAATAATAATAATTTGGATTTTTTCTTGTTCTTTTATAGTTCTTTATTTATTATTTTTATTTATATTTTTAATTTACTTCTTTTATTTTTATTTTTCTTTTATTTCCATTTTTTCCATTTCATTTTCTCTTCTATCTTTTTTCAACACATTTCCCTTTTGCATCTTCCTCTATCAGGTAGCGCCATCTGTCGCATTCTTCGCAACATTCTTTTTCTTCAGTTCATTTTTGAACTTGTCCGTTTTCGGACACGTGTATGCTTAGCTGATGACGAGCTGTTATGTTTTTAGCTCGAAACGCGTCCTGTGTTTTGTTTTAATTTTATGGTGATTTTTTACAAAGTTTTATTATTTTAATTGCTTCATATCGCCAGTTTTCGGTGCTGTTTCGCTGTATTCAACTATTTGGGTGCTGCACCGTGTTATTGCTTTGCACGTGTTCAAGGTATTTGCTTTTCTTTCTTCCCAGTTTTGTTTTATTTTTATTTTATTTCATTTTAGTTTTATTATTTTGTTTTCTTCTATTTATTTACTTATTTATTTATTATCTTTTTATTCATTTTCTGGTCCTGTTTTCCTTCTTTCTTGTTATGGGTTCTTCACTTATTAATCGTTTCAAGCACCTTCGTTTGAAGCGCGCCAGGTGTTTGAATAGGCTTAATTTTCTTTTAAGGTGTAAACGTTCAAGGGTTATTCCTAAGTTCATTAATATTATTTTCAAGCTTCCTTCTTCCATTCGTGTTCAAAATGCCTTAACTAGGAGTAAGTTTGCTATTCTTAGAGCCATCATTCAAGATGTTCGTTACTCTCTTTCTTGCATCGAATATGAATTATATTCTTTGCATTTACAGTTAAGTAAAACTGTAATATATTTCCCTTTCCTTGAGAAACGGATTTTTGCTTACGTCGATTTCAAATCTAGGTGTCACAATGCTATTTTGGATAAAAAGTTTTCTTCTCTTCTGACTTCTAATTCTTCTGCTCCTAGTATTTCTCCTCTTGAGCAAAATTATGTTGTCAATTTGTCTTCTCACTCTCTTACTGATTCTCAGCGTGATGTTCTCTCACTTGGCTTGAATTTTTCGTGCATTTCTAAGCCTTCTATTCCGAACTTAATTGCTCCCATTGAACATTCTTTCAAAAACAGTAAAATTTCTTCTGGTCAACTTGATTCTCTTCGCTACCTTTTGGCTAATGTCATTTCTTCTAATAAATCTTTTAATAAGTCTAATCTTTCTTCTTCTCAGAAATCTGCTCTCAGTGAACTTAATTCCGTTCCTAACCTTCTTATTACTAAGGCTGATAAAGGCGGTCAAACAGTTCTTCTCAATAAATCTGATTATATTTCCCACGTTGAATCTATGTTAAACTCTGGTCCATATTCCAAATTAAAAAAGGATCCTTCTACTAAGCATTTATCTGACATCAAGCATGTCATTAAAAATTCTGTCTTTCTTAATGATAACACTAAACGTTTGGTCACCCCTACTATCGCTAATTGTGCTCGTTTCTATGCTCTTCCTAAGGTCCATAAACCTACTCTTTCCTTTCGCCCTATCGTTTCCAATATTGGTACTGCTTCTTATAAACTTGCCAAGTTCCTTTCTAAGTTACTCGCTCCTTTATCTTCCACTAACTTTCATACCGTGAAAAACTCTTTTGACTTTGTTGATAAAATTAAACGCCTTTCTCCTTGCAATTATATAATGGTTTCCTTAGATGTTAAATCCCTTTTCACTAACGTGCCTGTTCAAGGGGCAATTGATTGTTTGGAAAGAAGGTTGCGCGAATTTCATTACTCTTCCATTGAGATTGATGAAATCCTGCATTTAGTTAGTATTTGTGTCAGGCAAACTGCTTTTCAGTTTAACAATTCTTTCTATTCTCAAACTGAGGGTCTGGCCATGGGTAATCCATTGTCTCCTCTTTTATGTGATATTTATATGCATTTTGTTGAAGAAAAACTCTTCAGTTTATATAAATTTCCTTTCTGGTTTAGGTATGTTGATGACACTTTCATTTTAATTCCATCTGACCTTGATCTTTCTAATCTCCTTTCTCTTGTTAATTCTGTTGATCCTTGTATTCAATTTACTCTCGAAGTCGAAGAGAACAATTCTCTTCCTTTCCTTGACGTCTTGGTTTCAAAACTCCCAGATCGGTTCTCTACCTCCGTTTATAGAAAACCTTTCGCTGTCTCCCTTCCCCCTCATGCCCTTTCAAATCATCCTCCCCAACAAAAAGTGGCGTCCTTTTATACTTTTGTTTTTAGGGCGTTACGCATTTGTTCTGACTCTTCTGCTCTGAATAATGAAATTAATTATCTGAAATCTCTTGCCCTTGCTCGTGGTTATAATCCCTCTTTAATTGATAAAGCTTTGTATAAATTTAATAAGCCTAAACGTCCTTTTTCTGATTCAAATAATCCTCCTAATTTTAATTCTATAATAGTTCTGCCCTTTTATTCTCTACTGTGTTTCAAAATTGCTAAAATACTTTCTCGTTTTAACTTTAAAGTTATCTTCAAACCTATGAATAAAATTAAATTCTCTTCTCTAAAAGATCCTGTTCCTACTGAGAACCGGTGGGGTGTTTATTTCATTCCTTGCTCTTGCAATTCAGGTTATATTGGTCAAACAAAGAGAGCTTTAAAATTCAGACTAGGCGAGCATCAGAGATATATTGCAAATCAAGAAATCTCTAAATCTTCGATTGCTTCTCACTGTTGGTCTTCCAGTCATTGTTTCAATTTCTCCATGGCCAAAATTATTTCTTCCCCTGCCTCTCCCTCTCACTTGGATTTTCATGTAGCATATTTTATTTCTAAAAATTCTGCTAATCTTGTCAATGATCTCCCATCATCTCCTTTCCTATCTTCAGCGTGGAAATTAATTTTGTAATTCTTTTCGCTTTTCTCTTGTTTCTTTTCTTTTTATTTTATATAAAAAAAAAAAAAAAAAAAAAAAAATATTAATAATAATAATAATAATAATTTGGATTTTTTCTTGTTCTTTTATAGTTCTTTATTTATTATTTTTATTTATATTTTTAATTTACTTCTTTTATTTTTATTTTTCTTTTATTTCCATTTTTTCCATTTCATTTTCTCTTCTATCTTTTTTCAACACATTTCCCTTTTGCATCTTCCTCTATCAGGTAGCGCCATCTGTCGCATTCTTCGCAACATTCTTTTTCTTCAGTTCATTTTTGAACTTGTCCGTTTTCGGACACGTGTATGCTTAGCTGATGACGAGCTGTTATGTTTTTAGCTCGAAACGCGTCCTGTGTTTTGTTTTAATTTTATGGTGATTTTTTACAAAGTTTTATTATTTTAATTGCTTCATATCGCCAGTTTTCGGTGCTGTTTCGCTGTATTCAACTATTTGGGTGCTGCACCGTGTTATTGCTTTGCACGTGTTCAAGGTATTTGCTTTTCTTTCTTCCCAGTTTTGTTTTATTTTTATTTTATTTCATTTTAGTTTTATTATTTTGTTTTCTTCTATTTATTTACTTATTTATTTATTATCTTTTTATTCATTTTCTGGTCCTGTTTTCCTTCTTTCTTGTTATGGGTTCTTCACTTATTAATCGTTTCAAGCACCTTCGTTTGAAGCGCGCCAGGTGTTTGAATAGGCTTAATTTTCTTTTAAGGTGTAAACGTTCAAGGGTTATTCCTAAGTTCATTAATATTATTTTCAAGCTTCCTTCTTCCATTCGTGTTCAAAATGCCTTAACTAGGAGTAAGTTTGCTATTCTTAGAGCCATCATTCAAGATGTTCGTTACTCTCTTTCTTGCATCGAATATGAATTATATTCTTTGCATTTACAGTTAAGTAAAACTGTAATATATTTCCCTTTCCTTGAGAAACGGATTTTTGCTTACGTCGATTTCAAATCTAGGTGTCACAATGCTATTTTGGATAAAAAGTTTTCTTCTCTTCTGACTTCTAATTCTTCTGCTCCTAGTATTTCTCCTCTTGAGCAAAATTATGTTGTCAATTTGTCTTCTCACTCTCTTACTGATTCTCAGCGTGATGTTCTCTCACTTGGCTTGAATTTTTCGTGCATTTCTAAGCCTTCTATTCCGAACTTAATTGCTCCCATTGAACATTCTTTCAAAAACAGTAAAATTTCTTCTGGTCAACTTGATTCTCTTCGCTACCTTTTGGCTAATGTCATTTCTTCTAATAAATCTTTTAATAAGTCTAATCTTTCTTCTTCTCAGAAATCTGCTCTCAGTGAACTTAATTCCGTTCCTAACCTTCTTATTACTAAGGCTGATAAAGGCGGTCAAACAGTTCTTCTCAATAAATCTGATTATATTTCCCACGTTGAATCTATGTTAAACTCTGGTCCATATTCCAAATTAAAAAAGGATCCTTCTACTAAGCATTTATCTGACATCAAGCATGTCATTAAAAATTCTGTCTTTCTTAATGATAACACTAAACGTTTGGTCACCCCTACTATCGCTAATTGTGCTCGTTTCTATGCTCTTCCTAAGGTCCATAAACCTACTCTTTCCTTTCGCCCTATCGTTTCCAATATTGGTACTGCTTCTTATAAACTTGCCAAGTTCCTTTCTAAGTTACTCGCTCCTTTATCTTCCACTAACTTTCATACCGTGAAAAACTCTTTTGACTTTGTTGATAAAATTAAACGCCTTTCTCCTTGCAATTATATAATGGTTTCCTTAGATGTTAAATCCCTTTTCACTAACGTGCCTGTTCAAGGGGCAATTGATTGTTTGGAAAGAAGGTTGCGCGAATTTCATTACTCTTCCATTGAGATTGATGAAATCCTGCATTTAGTTAGTATTTGTGTCAGGCAAACTGCTTTTCAGTTTAACAATTCTTTCTATTCTCAAACTGAGGGTCTGGCCATGGGTAATCCATTGTCTCCTCTTTTATGTGATATTTATATGCATTTTGTTGAAGAAAAACTCTTCAGTTTATATAAATTTCCTTTCTGGTTTAGGTATGTTGATGACACTTTCATTTTAATTCCATCTGACCTTGATCTTTCTAATCTCCTTTCTCTTGTTAATTCTGTTGATCCTTGTATTCAATTTACTCTCGAAGTCGAAGAGAACAATTCTCTTCCTTTCCTTGACGTCTTGGTTTCAAAACTCCCAGATCGGTTCTCTACCTCCGTTTATAGAAAACCTTTCGCTGTCTCCCTTCCCCCTCATGCCCTTTCAAATCATCCTCCCCAACAAAAAGTGGCGTCCTTTTATACTTTTGTTTTTAGGGCGTTACGCATTTGTTCTGACTCTTCTGCTCTGAATAATGAAATTAATTATCTGAAATCTCTTGCCCTTGCTCGTGGTTATAATCCCTCTTTAATTGATAAAGCTTTGTATAAATTTAATAAGCCTAAACGTCCTTTTTCTGATTCAAATAATCCTCCTAATTTTAATTCTATAATAGTTCTGCCCTTTTATTCTCTACTGTGTTTCAAAATTGCTAAAATACTTTCTCGTTTTAACTTTAAAGTTATCTTCAAACCTATGAATAAAATTAAATTCTCTTCTCTAAAAGATCCTGTTCCTACTGAGAACCGGTGGGGTGTTTATTTCATTCCTTGCTCTTGCAATTTAGGTTATATTGGTCAAACAAAGAGAGCTTTAAAATTCAGACTAGGCGAGCATCAGAGATATATTGCAAATCAAGAAATCTCTAAATCTTCGATTGCTTCTCACTGTTGGTCTTCCAGTCATTGTTTCAATTTCTCCATGGCCAAAATTATTTCTTCCCCTGCCTCTCCCTCTCACTTGGATTTTCATGAAGCATATTTTATTTCTAAAAATTCTGCTAATCTTGTCAATGATCTCCCATCATCTCCTTTCCTATCTTCAGCGTGGAAATTAATTTTGTAATTCTTTTCGCTTTTCTCTTGTTTCTTTTCTTTTTATTTTATATAAAAAAAAAAAAAAAAAAATATTAATAATAATAATAATAATAATTTGGATTTTTTCTTGTTCTTTTATAGTTCTTTATTTATTATTTTTATTTATATTTTTAATTTACTTCTTTTATTTTTATTTTTCTTTTATTTCCATTTTTTCCATTTCATTTTCTCTTCTATCTTTTTTCAACACATTTCCCTTTTGCATCTTCCTCTGTCAGGTAGCGCCATCTGTCGCATTCTTCGCAACATTCTTTTTCTTCAGTTCATTTTTGAACTTGTCCGTTTTCGGACACGTGTATGCTTAGCTGATGACGAGCTGTTATGTTTTTAGCTCGAAACGCGTCCTGTGTTTTGTTTTAATTTTATGGTGATTTTTTACAAAGTTTTATTATTTTAATTGCTTCATATCGCCAGTTTTCGGTGCTGTTTCGCTGTATTCAACTATTTGGGTGCTGCACCGTGTTATTGCTTTGCACGTGTTCAAGGTATTTGCTTTTCTTTCTTCCCAGTTTTGTTTTATTTTTATTTTATTTCATTTTAGTTTTATTATTTTGTTTTCTTCTATTTATTTACTTATTTATTTATTATCTTTTTATTCATTTTCTGGTCCTGTTTTCCTTCTTTCTTGTTATGGGTTCTTCACTTATTAATCGTTTCAAGCACCTTCGTTTGAAGCGCGCCAGGTGTTTGAATAGGCTTAATTTTCTTTTAAGGTGTAAACGTTCAAGGGTTATTCCTAAGTTCATTAATATTATTTTCAAGCTTCCTTCTTCCATTCGTGTTCAAAATGCCTTAACTAGGAGTAAGTTTGCTATTCTTAGAGCCATCATTCAAGATGTTCGTTACTCTCTTTCTTGCATCGAATATGAATTATATTCTTTGCATTTACAGTTAAGTAAAACTGTAATATATTTCCCTTTCCTTGAGAAACGGATTTTTGCTTACGTCGATTTCAAATCTAGGTGTCACAATGCTATTTTGGATAAAAAGTTTTCTTCTCTTCTGACTTCTAATTCTTCTGCTCCTAGTATTTCTCCTCTTGAGCAAAATTATGTTGTCAATTTGTCTTCTCACTCTCTTACTGATTCTCAGCGTGATGTTCTCTCACTTGGCTTGAATTTTTCGTGCATTTCTAAGCCTTCTATTCCGAACTTAATTGCTCCCATTGAACATTCTTTCAAAAACAGTAAAATTTCTTCTGGTCAACTTGATTCTCTTCGCTACCTTTTGGCTAATGTCATTTCTTCTAATAAATCTTTTAATAAGTCTAATCTTTCTTCTTCTCAGAAATCTGCTCTCAGTGAACTTAATTCCGTTCCTAACCTTCTTATTACTAAGGCTGATAAAGGCGGTCAAACAGTTCTTCTCAATAAATCTGATTATATTTCCCACGTTGAATCTATGTTAAACTCTGGTCCATATTCCAAATTAAAAAAGGATCCTTCTACTAAGCATTTATCTGACATCAAGCATGTCATTAAAAATTCTGTCTTTCTTAATGATAACACTAAACGTTTGGTCACCCCTACTATCGCTAATTGTGCTCGTTTCTATGCTCTTCCTAAGGTCCATAAACCTACTCTTTCCTTTCGCCCTATCGTTTCCAATATTGGTACTGCTTCTTATAAACTTGCCAAGTTCCTTTCTAAGTTACTCGCTCCTTTATCTTCCACTAACTTTCATACCGTGAAAAACTCTTTTGACTTTGTTGATAAAATTAAACGCCTTTCTCCTTGCAATTATATAATGGTTTCCTTAGATGTTAAATCCCTTTTCACTAACGTGCCTGTTCAAGGGGCAATTGATTGTTTGGAAAGAAGGTTGCGCGAATTTCATTACTCTTCCATTGAGATTGATGAAATCCTGCATTTAGTTAGTATTTGTGTCAGGCAAACTGCTTTTCAGTTTAACAATTCTTTCTATTCTCAAACTGAGGGTCTGGCCATGGGTAATCCATTGTCTCCTCTTTTATGTGATATTTATATGCATTTTGTTGAAGAAAAACTCTTCAGTTTATATAAATTTCCTTTCTGGTTTAGGTATGTTGATGACACTTTCATTTTAATTCCATCTGACCTTGATCTTTCTAATCTCCTTTCTCTTGTTAATTCTGTTGATCCTTGTATTCAATTTACTCTCGAAGTCGAAGAGAACAATTCTCTTCCTTTCCTTGACGTCTTGGTTTCAAAACTCCCAGATCGGTTCTCTACCTCCGTTTATAGAAAACCTTTCGCTGTCTCCCTTCCCCCTCATGCCCTTTCAAATCATCCTCCCCAACAAAAAGTGGCGTCCTTTTATACTTTTGTTTTTAGGGCGTTACGCATTTGTTCTGACTCTTCTGCTCTGAATAATGAAATTAATTATCTGAAATCTCTTGCCCTTGCTCGTGGTTATAATCCCTCTTTAATTGATAAAGCTTTGTATAAATTTAATAAGCCTAAACGTCCTTTTTCTGATTCAAATAATCCTCCTAATTTTAATTCTATAATAGTTCTGCCCTTTTATTCTCTACTGTGTTTCAAAATTGCTAAAATACTTTCTCGTTTTAACTTTAAAGTTATCTTCAAACCTATGAATAAAATTAAATTCTCTTCTCTAAAAGATCCTGTTCCTACTGAGAACCGGTGGGGTGTTTATTTCATTCCTTGCTCTTGCAATTTAGGTTATATTGGTCAAACAAAGAGAGCTTTAAAATTCAGACTAGGCGAGCATCAGAGATATATTGCAAATCAAGAAATCTCTAAATCTTCGATTGCTTCTCACTGTTGGTCTTCCAGTCATTGTTTCAATTTCTCCATGGCCAAAATTATTTCTTCCCCTGCCTCTCCCTCTCACTTGGATTTTCATGTAGCATATTTTATTTCTAAAAATTCTGCTAATCTTGTCAATGATCTCCCATCATCTCCTTTCCTATCTTCAGCGTGGAAATTAATTTTGTAATTCTTTTCGCTTTTCTCTTGTTTCTTTTCTTTTTATTTTATATAAAAAAAAAAAAAAAAAAATATTAATAATAATAATAATAATAATTTGGATTTTTTCTTGTTCTTTTATAGTTCTTTATTTATTATTTTTATTTATATTTTTAATTTACTTCTTTTATTTTTATTTTTCTTTTATTTCCATTTTTTCCATTTCATTTTCTCTTCTATCTTTTTTCAACACATTTCCCTTTTGCATCTTCCTCTATCAGGTAGCGCCATCTGTCGCATTCTTCGCAACATTCTTTTTCTTCAGTTCATTTTTGAACTTGTCCGTTTTCGGACACGTGTATGCTTAGCTGATGACGAGCTGTTATGTTTTTAGCTCGAAACGCGTCCTGTGTTTTGTTTTAATTTTATGGTGATTTTTTACAAAGTTTTATTATTTTAATTGCTTCATATCGCCAGTTTTCGGTGCTGTTTCGCTGTATTCAACTATTTGGGTGCTGCACCGTGTTATTGCTTTGCACGTGTTCAAGGTATTTGCTTTTCTTTCTTCCCAGTTTTGTTTTATTTTTATTTTATTTCATTTTAGTTTTATTATTTTGTTTTCTTCTATTTATTTACTTATTTATTTATTATCTTTTTATTCATTTTCTGGTCCTGTTTTCCTTCTTTCTTGTTATGGGTTCTTCACTTATTAATCGTTTCAAGCACCTTCGTTTGAAGCGCGCCAGGTGTTTGAATAGGCTTAATTTTCTTTTAAGGTGTAAACGTTCAAGGGTTATTCCTAAGTTCATTAATATTATTTTCAAGCTTCCTTCTTCCATTCGTGTTCAAAATGCCTTAACTAGGAGTAAGTTTGCTATTCTTAGAGCCATCATTCAAGATGTTCGTTACTCTCTTTCTTGCATCGAATATGAATTATATTCTTTGCATTTACAGTTAAGTAAAACTGTAATATATTTCCCTTTCCTTGAGAAACGGATTTTTGCTTACGTCGATTTCAAATCTAGGTGTCACAATGCTATTTTGGATAAAAAGTTTTCTTCTCTTCTGACTTCTAATTCTTCTGCTCCTAGTATTTCTCCTCTTGAGCAAAATTATGTTGTCAATTTGTCTTCTCACTCTCTTACTGATTCTCAGCGTGATGTTCTCTCACTTGGCTTGAATTTTTCGTGCATTTCTAAGCCTTCTATTCCGAACTTAATTGCTCCCATTGAACATTCTTTCAAAAACAGTAAAATTTCTTCTGGTCAACTTGATTCTCTTCGCTACCTTTTGGCTAATGTCATTTCTTCTAATAAATCTTTTAATAAGTCTAATCTTTCTTCTTCTCAGAAATCTGCTCTCAGTGAACTTAATTCCGTTCCTAACCTTCTTATTACTAAGGCTGATAAAGGCGGTCAAACAGTTCTTCTCAATAAATCTGATTATATTTCCCACGTTGAATCTATGTTAAACTCTGGTCCATATTCCAAATTAAAAAAGGATCCTTCTACTAAGCATTTATCTGACATCAAGCATGTCATTAAAAATTCTGTCTTTCTTAATGATAACACTAAACGTTTGGTCACCCCTACTATCGCTAATTGTGCTCGTTTCTATGCTCTTCCTAAGGTCCATAAACCTACTCTTTCCTTTCGCCCTATCGTTTCCAATATTGGTACTGCTTCTTATAAACTTGCCAAGTTCCTTTCTAAGTTACTCGCTCCTTTATCTTCCACTAACTTTCATACCGTGAAAAACTCTTTTGACTTTGTTGATAAAATTAAACGCCTTTCTCCTTGCAATTATATAATGGTTTCCTTAGATGTTAAATCCCTTTTCACTAACGTGCCTGTTCAAGGGGCAATTGATTGTTTGGAAAGAAGGTTGCGCGAATTTCATTACTCTTCCATTGAGATTGATGAAATCCTGCATTTAGTTAGTATTTGTGTCAGGCAAACTGCTTTTCAGTTTAACAATTCTTTCTATTCTCAAACTGAGGGTCTGGCCATGGGTAATCCATTGTCTCCTCTTTTATGTGATATTTATATGCATTTTGTTGAAGAAAAACTCTTCAGTTTATATAAATTTCCTTTCTGGTTTAGGTATGTTGATGACACTTTCATTTTAATTCCATCTGACCTTGATCTTTCTAATCTCCTTTCTCTTGTTAATTCTGTTGATCCTTGTATTCAATTTACTCTCGAAGTCGAAGAGAACAATTCTCTTCCTTTCCTTGACGTCTTGGTTTCAAAACTCCCAGATCGGTTCTCTACCTCCGTTTATAGAAAACCTTTCGCTGTCTCCCTTCCCCCTCATGCCCTTTCAAATCATCCTCCCCAACAAAAAGTGGCGTCCTTTTATACTTTTGTTTTTAGGGCGTTACGCATTTGTTCTGACTCTTCTGCTCTGAATAATGAAATTAATTATCTGAAATCTCTTGCCCTTGCTCGTGGTTATAATCCCTCTTTAATTGATAAAGCTTTGTATAAATTTAATAAGCCTAAACGTCCTTTTTCTGATTCAAATAATCCTCCTAATTTTAATTCTATAATAGTTCTGCCCTTTTATTCTCTACTGTGTTTCAAAATTGCTAAAATACTTTCTCGTTTTAACTTTAAAGTTATCTTCAAACCTATGAATAAAATTAAATTCTCTTCTCTAAAAGATCCTGTTCCTACTGAGAACCGGTGGGGTGTTTATTTCATTCCTTGCTCTTGCAATTTAGGTTATATTGGTCAAACAAAGAGAGCTTTAAAATTCAGACTAGGCGAGCATCAGAGATATATTGCAAATCAAGAAATCTCTAAATCTTCGATTGCTTCTCACTGTTGGTCTTCCAGTCATTGTTTCAATTTCTCCATGGCCAAAATTATTTCTTCCCCTGCCTCTCCCTCTCACTTGGATTTTCATGAAGCATATTTTATTTCTAAAAATTCTGCTAATCTTGTCAATGATCTCCCATCATCTCCTTTCCTATCTTCAGCGTGGAAATTAATTTTGTAATTCTTTTCGCTTTTCTCTTGTTTCTTTTCTTTTTATTTTATATAAAAAAAAAAAAAAAAAAAATATTAATAATAATAATAATAATAATTTGGATTTTTTCTTGTTCTTTTATAGTTCTTTATTTATTATTTTTAT
Source organism: Maratus speciosus (assembly GCA_963932465.1). NCBI lineage: Eukaryota > Metazoa > Arthropoda > Arachnida > Araneae > Salticidae > Maratus > Maratus speciosus. The sequence goes on along the minus strand of CAWVRF010000728.1, from coordinate 250,536 downwards.
TTATATTTTTAATTTACTTCTTTTATTTTTATTTTTCTTTTATTTCCATTTTTTCCATTTCATTTTCTCTTCTATCTTTTTTCAACACATTTCCCTTTTGCATCTTCCTCTATCAGGTAGCGCCATCTGTCGCATTCTTCGCAACATTCTTTTTCTTCAGTTCATTTTTGAACTTGTCCGTTTTCGGACACGTGTATGCTTAGCTGATGACGAGCTGTTATGTTTTTAGCTCGAAACGCGTCCTGTGTTTTGTTTTAATTTTATGGTGATTTTTTACAAAGTTTTATTATTTTAATTGCTTCATATCGCCAGTTTTCGGTGCTGTTTCGCTGTATTCAACTATTTGGGTGCTGCACCGTGTTATTGCTTTGCACGTGTTCAAGGTATTTGCTTTTCTTTCTTCCCAGTTTTGTTTTATTTTTATTTTATTTCATTTTAGTTTTATTATTTTGTTTTCTTCTATTTATTTACTTATTTATTTATTATCTTTTTATTCATTTTCTGGTCCTGTTTTCCTTCTTTCTTGTTATGGGTTCTTCACTTATTAATCGTTTCAAGCACCTTCGTTTGAAGCGCGCCAGGTGTTTGAATAGGCTTAATTTTCTTTTAAGGTGTAAACGTTCAAGGGTTATTCCTAAGTTCATTAATATTATTTTCAAGCTTCCTTCTTCCATTCGTGTTCAAAATGCCTTAACTAGGAGTAAGTTTGCTATTCTTAGAGCCATCATTCAAGATGTTCGTTACTCTCTTTCTTGCATCGAATATGAATTATATTCTTTGCATTTACAGTTAAGTAAAACTGTAATATATTTCCCTTTCCTTGAGAAACGGATTTTTGCTTACGTCGATTTCAAATCTAGGTGTCACAATGCTATTTTGGATAAAAAGTTTTCTTCTCTTCTGACTTCTAATTCTTCTGCTCCTAGTATTTCTCCTCTTGAGCAAAATTATGTTGTCAATTTGTCTTCTCACTCTCTTACTGATTCTCAGCGTGATGTTCTCTCACTTGGCTTGAATTTTTCGTGCATTTCTAAGCCTTCTATTCCGAACTTAATTGCTCCCATTGAACATTCTTTCAAAAACAGTAAAATTTCTTCTGGTCAACTTGATTCTCTTCGCTACCTTTTGGCTAATGTCATTTCTTCTAATAAATCTTTTAATAAGTCTAATCTTTCTTCTTCTCAGAAATCTGCTCTCAGTGAACTTAATTCCGTTCCTAACCTTCTTATTACTAAGGCTGATAAAGGCGGTCAAACAGTTCTTCTCAATAAATCTGATTATATTTCCCACGTTGAATCTATGTTAAACTCTGGTCCATATTCCAAATTAAAAAAGGATCCTTCTACTAAGCATTTATCTGACATCAAGCATGTCATTAAAAATTCTGTCTTTCTTAATGATAACACTAAACGTTTGGTCACCCCTACTATCGCTAATTGTGCTCGTTTCTATGCTCTTCCTAAGGTCCATAAACCTACTCTTTCCTTTCGCCCTATCGTTTCCAATATTGGTACTGCTTCTTATAAACTTGCCAAGTTCCTTTCTAAGTTACTCGCTCCTTTATCTTCCACTAACTTTCATACCGTGAAAAACTCTTTTGACTTTGTTGATAAAATTAAACGCCTTTCTCCTTGCAATTATATAATGGTTTCCTTAGATGTTAAATCCCTTTTCACTAACGTGCCTGTTCAAGGGGCAATTGATTGTTTGGAAAGAAGGTTGCGCGAATTTCATTACTCTTCCATTGAGATTGATGAAATCCTGCATTTAGTTAGTATTTGTGTCAGGCAAACTGCTTTTCAGTTTAACAATTCTTTCTATTCTCAAACTGAGGGTCTGGCCATGGGTAATCCATTGTCTCCTCTTTTATGTGATATTTATATGCATTTTGTTGAAGAAAAACTCTTCAGTTTATATAAATTTCCTTTCTGGTTTAGGTATGTTGATGACACTTTCATTTTAATTCCATCTGACCTTGATCTTTCTAATCTCCTTTCTCTTGTTAATTCTGTTGATCCTTGTATTCAATTTACTCTCGAAGTCGAAGAGAACAATTCTCTTCCTTTCCTTGACGTCTTGGTTTCAAAACTCCCAGATCGGTTCTCTACCTCCGTTTATAGAAAACCTTTCGCTGTCTCCCTTCCCCCTCATGCCCTTTCAAATCATCCTCCCCAACAAAAAGTGGCGTCCTTTTATACTTTTGTTTTTAGGGCGTTACGCATTTGTTCTGACTCTTCTGCTCTGAATAATGAAATTAATTATCTGAAATCTCTTGCCCTTGCTCGTGGTTATAATCCCTCTTTAATTGATAAAGCTTTGTATAAATTTAATAAGCCTAAACGTCCTTTTTCTGATTCAAATAATCCTCCTAATTTTAATTCTATAATAGTTCTGCCCTTTTATTCTCTACTGTGTTTCAAAATTGCTAAAATACTTTCTCGTTTTAACTTTAAAGTTATCTTCAAACCTATGAATAAAATTAAATTCTCTTCTCTAAAAGATCCTGTTCCTACTGAGAACCGGTGGGGTGTTTATTTCATTCCTTGCTCTTGCAATTTAGGTTATATTGGTCAAACAAAGAGAGCTTTAAAATTCAGACTAGGCGAGCATCAGAGATATATTGCAAATCAAGAAATCTCTAAATCTTCGATTGCTTCTCACTGTTGGTCTTCCAGTCATTGTTTCAATTTCTCCATGGCCAAAATTATTTCTTCCCCTGCCTCTCCCTCTCACTTGGATTTTCATGAAGCATATTTTATTTCTAAAAATTCTGCTAATCTTGTCAATGATCTCCCATCATCTCCTTTCCTATCTTCAGCGTGGAAATTAATTTTGTAATTCTTTTCGCTTTTCTCTTGTTTCTTTTCTTTTTATTTTATATAAAAAAAAAAAAAAAAAAAAAAAATATTAATAATAATAATAATAATAATTTGGATTTTTTCTTGTTCTTTTATAGTTCTTTATTTATTATTTTTATTTATATTTTTAATTTACTTCTTTTATTTTTATTTTTCTTTTATTTCCATTTTTTCCATTTCATTTTCTCTTCTATCTTTTTTCAACACATTTCCCTTTTGCATCTTCCTCTATCAGGTAGCGCCATCTGTCGCATTCTTCGCAACATTCTTTTTCTTCAGTTCATTTTTGAACTTGTCCGTTTTCGGACACGTGTATGCTTAGCTGATGACGAGCTGTTATGTTTTTAGCTCGAAACGCGTCCTGTGTTTTGTTTTAATTTTATGGTGATTTTTTACAAAGTTTTATTATTTTAATTGCTTCATATCGCCAGTTTTCGGTGCTGTTTCGCTGTATTCAACTATTTGGGTGCTGCACCGTGTTATTGCTTTGCACGTGTTCAAGGTATTTGCTTTTCTTTCTTCCCAGTTTTGTTTTATTTTTATTTTATTTCATTTTAGTTTTATTATTTTGTTTTCTTCTATTTATTTACTTATTTATTTATTATCTTTTTATTCATTTTCTGGTCCTGTTTTCCTTCTTTCTTGTTATGGGTTCTTCACTTATTAATCGTTTCAAGCACCTTCGTTTGAAGCGCGCCAGGTGTTTGAATAGGCTTAATTTTCTTTTAAGGTGTAAACGTTCAAGGGTTATTCCTAAGTTCATTAATATTATTTTCAAGCTTCCTTCTTCCATTCGTGTTCAAAATGCCTTAACTAGGAGTAAGTTTGCTATTCTTAGAGCCATCATTCAAGATGTTCGTTACTCTCTTTCTTGCATCGAATATGAATTATATTCTTTGCATTTACAGTTAAGTAAAACTGTAATATATTTCCCTTTCCTTGAGAAACGGATTTTTGCTTACGTCGATTTCAAATCTAGGTGTCACAATGCTATTTTGGATAAAAAGTTTTCTTCTCTTCTGACTTCTAATTCTTCTGCTCCTAGTATTTCTCCTCTTGAGCAAAATTATGTTGTCAATTTGTCTTCTCACTCTCTTACTGATTCTCAGCGTGATGTTCTCTCACTTGGCTTGAATTTTTCGTGCATTTCTAAGCCTTCTATTCCGAACTTAATTGCTCCCATTGAACATTCTTTCAAAAACAGTAAAATTTCTTCTGGTCAACTTGATTCTCTTCGCTACCTTTTGGCTAATGTCATTTCTTCTAATAAATCTTTTAATAAGTCTAATCTTTCTTCTTCTCAGAAATCTGCTCTCAGTGAACTTAATTCCGTTCCTAACCTTCTTATTACTAAGGCTGATAAAGGCGGTCAAACAGTTCTTCTCAATAAATCTGATTATATTTCCCACGTTGAATCTATGTTAAACTCTGGTCCATATTCCAAATTAAAAAAGGATCCTTCTACTAAGCATTTATCTGACATCAAGCATGTCATTAAAAATTCTGTCTTTCTTAATGATAACACTAAACGTTTGGTCACCCCTACTATCGCTAATTGTGCTCGTTTCTATGCTCTTCCTAAGGTCCATAAACCTACTCTTTCCTTTCGCCCTATCGTTTCCAATATTGGTACTGCTTCTTATAAACTTGCCAAGTTCCTTTCTAAGTTACTCGCTCCTTTATCTTCCACTAACTTTCATACCGTGAAAAACTCTTTTGACTTTGTTGATAAAATTAAACGCCTTTCTCCTTGCAATTATATAATGGTTTCCTTAGATGTTAAATCCCTTTTCACTAACGTGCCTGTTCAAGGGGCAATTGATTGTTTGGAAAGAAGGTTGCGCGAATTTCATTACTCTTCCATTGAGATTGATGAAATCCTGCATTTAGTTAGTATTTGTGTGAGGCAAACTGCTTTTCAGTTTAACAATTCTTTCTATTCTCAAACTGAGGGTCTGGCCATGGGTAATCCATTGTCTCCTCTTTTATGTGATATTTATATGCATTTTGTTGAAGAAAAACTCTTCAGTTTATATAAATTTCCTTTCTGGTTTAGGTATGTTGATGACACTTTCATTTTAATTCCATCTGACCTTGATCTTTCTAATCTCCTTTCTCTTGTTAATTCTGTTGATCCTTGTATTCAATTTACTCTCGAAGTCGAAGAGAACAATTCTCTTCCTTTCCTTGACGTCTTGGTTTCAAAACTCCCAGATCGGTTCTCTACCTCCGTTTATAGAAAACCTTTTGCTGTCTCCCTTCCCCCTCATGCCCTTTCAAATCATCCTCCCCAACAAAAAGTGGCGTCCTTTTATACTTTTGTTTTTAGGGCGTTACGCATTTGTTCTGACTCTTCTGCTCTGAATAATGAAATTAATTATCTGAAATCTCTTGCCCTTGCTCGTGGTTATAATCCCTCTTTAATTGATAAAGCTTTGTATAAATTTAATAAGCCTAAACGTCCTTTTTCTGATTCAAATAATCCTCCTAATTTTAATTCTATAATAGTTCTGCCCTTTTATTCTCTACTGTGTTTCAAAATTGCTAAAATACTTTCTCGTTTTAACTTTAAAGTTATCTTCAAACCTATGAATAAAATTAAATTCTCTTCTCTAAAAGATCCTGTTCCTACTGAGAACCGGTGGGGTGTTTATTTCATTCCTTGCTCTTGCAATTTAGGTTATATTGGTCAAACAAAGAGAGCTTTAAAATTCAGACTAGGCGAGCATCAGAGATATATTGCAAATCAAGAAATCTCTAAATCTTCGATTGCTTCTCACTGTTGGTCTTCCAGTCATTGTTTCAATTTCTCCATGGCCAAAATTATTTCTTCCCCTGCCTCTCCCTCTCACTTGGATTTTCATGTAGCATATTTTATTTCTAAAAATTCTGCTAATCTTGTCAATGATCTCCCATCATCTCCTTTCCTATCTTCAGCGTGGAAATTAATTTTGTAATTCTTTTCGCTTTTCTCTTGTCTCTTTTCTTTTTATTTTATATAAAAAAAAAAAAAAAAAAAAAAAAATATTAATAATAATAATAATAATAATTTGGATTTTTTCTTGTTCTTTTATAGTTCTTTATTTATTATTTTTATTTATATTTTTAATTTACTTCTTTTATTTTTATTTTTCTTTTATTTCCATTTTTTCCATTTCATTTTCTCTTCTATCTTTTTTCAACACATTTCCCTTTTGCATCTTCCTCTATCAGGTAGCGCCATCTGTCGCATTCTTCGCAACATTCTTTTTCTTCAGTTCATTTTTGAACTTGTCCGTTTTCGGACACGTGTATGCTTAGCTGATGACGAGCTGTTATGTTTTTAGCTCGAAACGCGTCCTGTGTTTTGTTTTAATTTTATGGTGATTTTTTACAAAGTTTTATTATTTTAATTGCTTCATATCGCCAGTTTTCGGTGCTGTTTCGCTGTATTCAACTATTTGGGTGCTGCACCGTGTTATTGCTTTGCACGTGTTCAAGGTATTTGCTTTTCTTTCTTCCCAGTTTTGTTTTATTTTTATTTTATTTCATTTTAGTTTTATTATTTTGTTTTCTTCTATTTATTTACTTATTTATTTATTATCTTTTTATTCATTTTCTGGTCCTGTTTTCCTTCTTTCTTGTTATGGGTTCTTCACTTATTAATCGTTTCAAGCACCTTCGTTTGAAGCGCGCCAGGTGTTTGAATAGGCTTAATTTTCTTTTAAGGTGTAAACGTTCAAGGGTTATTCCTAAGTTCATTAATATTATTTTCAAGCTTCCTTCTTCCATTCGTGTTCAAAATGCCTTAACTAGGAGTAAGTTTGCTATTCTTAGAGCCATCATTCAAGATGTTCGTTACTCTCTTTCTTGCATCGAATATGAATTATATTCTTTGCATTTACAGTTAAGTAAAACTGTAATATATTTCCCTTTCCTTGAGAAACGGATTTTTGCTTACGTCGATTTCAAATCTAGGTGTCACAATGCTATTTTGGATAAAAAGTTTTCTTCTCTTCTGACTTCTAATTCTTCTGCTCCTAGTATTTCTCCTCTTGAGCAAAATTATGTTGTCAATTTGTCTTCTCACTCTCTTACTGATTCTCAGCGTGATGTTCTCTCACTTGGCTTGAATTTTTCGTGCATTTCTAAGCCTTCTATTCCGAACTTAATTGCTCCCATTGAACATTCTTTCAAAAACAGTAAAATTTCTTCTGGTCAACTTGATTCTCTTCGCTACCTTTTGGCTAATGTCATTTCTTCTAATAAATCTTTTAATAAGTCTAATCTTTCTTCTTCTCAGAAATCTGCTCTCAGTGAACTTAATTCCGTTCCTAACCTTCTTATTACTAAGGCTGATAAAGGCGGTCAAACAGTTCTTCTCAATAAATCTGATTATATTTCCCACGTTGAATCTATGTTAAACTCTGGTCCATATTCCAAATTAAAAAAGGATCCTTCTACTAAGCATTTATCTGACATCAAGCATGTCATTAAAAATTCTGTCTTTCTTAATGATAACACTAAACGTTTGGTCACCCCTACTATCGCTAATTGTGCTCGTTTCTATGCTCTTCCTAAGGTCCATAAACCTACTCTTTCCTTTCGCCCTATCGTTTCCAATATTGGTACTGCTTCTTATAAACTTGCCAAGTTCCTTTCTAAGTTACTCGCTCCTTTATCTTCCACTAACTTTCATACCGTGAAAAACTCTTTTGACTTTGTTGATAAAATTAAACGCCTTTCTCCTTGCAATTATATAATGGTTTCCTTAGATGTTAAATCCCTTTTCACTAACGTGCCTGTTCAAGGGGCAATTGATTGTTTGGAAAGAAGGTTGCGCGAATTTCATTACTCTTCCATTGAGATTGATGAAATCCTGCATTTAGTTAGTATTTGTGTCAGGCAAACTGCTTTTCAGTTTAACAATTCTTTCTATTCTCAAACTGAGGGTCTGGCCATGGGTAATCCATTGTCTCCTCTTTTATGTGATATTTATATGCATTTTGTTGAAGAAAAACTCTTCAGTTTATATAAATTTCCTTTCTGGTTTAGGTATGTTGATGACACTTTCATTTTAATTCCATCTGACCTTGATCTTTCTAATCTCCTTTCTCTTGTTAATTCTGTTGATCCTTGTATTCAATTTACTCTCGAAGTCGAAGAGAACAATTCTCTTCCTTTCCTTGACGTCTTGGTTTCAAAACTCCCAGATCGGTTCTCTACCTCCGTTTATAGAAAACCTTTCGCTGTCTCCCTTCCCCCTCATGCCCTTTCAAATCATCCTCCCCAACAAAAAGTGGCGTCCTTTTATACTTTTGTTTTTAGGGCGTTACGCATTTGTTCTGACTCTTCTGCTCTGAATAATGAAATTAATTATCTGAAATCTCTTGCCCTTGCTCGTGGTTATAATCCCTCTTTAATTGATAAAGCTTTGTATAAATTTAATAAGCCTAAACGTCCTTTTTCTGATTCAAATAATCCTCCTAATTTTAATTCTATAATAGTTCTGCCCTTTTATTCTCTACTGTGTTTCAAAATTGCTAAAATACTTTCTCGTTTTAACTTTAAAGTTATCTTCAAACCTATGAATAAAATTAAATTCTCTTCTCTAAAAGATCCTGTTCCTACTGAGAACCGGTGGGGTGTTTATTTCATTCCTTGCTCTTGCAATTTAGGTTATATTGGTCAAACAAAGAGAGCTTTAAAATTCAGACTAGGCGAGCATCAGAGATATATTGCAAATCAAGAAATCTCTAAATCTTCGATTGCTTCTCACTGTTGGTCTTCCAGTCATTGTTTCAATTTCTCCATGGCCAAAATTATTTCTTCCCCTGCCTCTCCCTCTCACTTGGATTTTCATGAAGCATATTTTATTTCTAAAAATTCTGCTAATCTTGTCAATGATCTCCCATCATCTCCTTTCCTATCTTCAGCGTGGAAATTAATTTTGTAATTCTTTTCGCTTTTCTCTTGTTTCTTTTCTTTTTATTTTATATAAAAAAAAAAAAAAAAAAAAAAAAAAAAAATATTAATAATAATAATAATAATAATTTGGATTTTTTCTTGTTCTTTTATAGTTCTTTATTTATTATTTTTATTTATATTTTTAATTTACTTCTTTTATTTTTATTTTTCTTTTATTTCCATTTTTTCCATTTCATTTTCTCTTCTATCTTTTTTCAACACATTTCCCTTTTGCATCTTCCTCTATCAGGTAGCGCCATCTGTCGCATTCTTCGCAACATTCTTTTTCTTCAGTTCATTTTTGAACTTGTCCGTTTTCGGACACGTGTATGCTTAGCTGATGACGAGCTGTTATGTTTTTAGCTCGAAACGCGTCCTGTGTTTTGTTTTAATTTTATGGTGATTTTTTACAAAGTTTTATTATTTTAATTGCTTCATATCGCCAGTTTTCGGTGCTGTTTCGCTGCAAGTAAAACAGTATTTATAGCAATTATATCTAGAAACTTAAAAATGTTAATTATTTTCGAAAAGTTTTATAAGTAACATGTTTTATCTGACATAGTTATCATTCATTTTATAAATACTGAAAACAACACTGAATTTATAATTAGATATATAATGTTTGCGTATGAAATATTATCTACTCATAATGTCAATTGCAGTAACATATAAATAAAATAAATATGATCGTTACAAATTTATTCCGACTTTAATGGACATGCTTAACTTTTGCTTCCTTTTACCTCGCTTAACGATGCCTGGAAATCCATTGAAAGGAGCAGTCCTGTCTATTTCTGCCAGAACGATATTTAATGATGCGTTACTATACAGAAATCAGTATTTATACTTTCATGTAACGTTAATAATTGAAACAAGTATATCATCGTAATACTTTCAGTTTATTGGTTATAATCGATATAAAACAATAATAGCAAAAATTCTAATTATAATTATATACGGTATGGAAAATATTTATGGAAGAGTAATTAATCAATACCAGTATTTTAAAGTTTAATTTAAGAAATCTATTTGCAAGTGAATTTAAATCACTGAAGTACATTTGCTTTCTATATATTTTATTTAACACTTGAAGCAAATAAAAAATTTATTGAGACAAGTGTTTTAAAATTTAGAACATAATCAAGCATGATATCGTATTGTGTTTCTGAAAATTTAGTTCCAAATGTTCGTAGTCATAAGATCACCAGAAACATTCCTCAGAAATATTCTTATTTTTGTGTACAGGGAATGTCCAGTGAAACTACGCTACATTGTCAAAATTTCGCCCTAAGTTTAAACAAATTTGTTAGTGTTGTATAGTAGCGTAAACAATGATCATTGTTGTTGCTACTGTACAACGCTAAAATTTGTTTTCAGTATCTCCAGATACTAAAAAATTTCAGAATGATTTGATACTTTGCATGTAGAAAAAATTAATACAATATTGTACCAGGATTTTTTTTAGCTTGGACCACAATTTTGTTTTAGCTTGAACTACAAGCTTTTTTATATTGAACCATTGTTGCCAGATTGGGGACTTTTTTCCTCCAGATTGGGGACTGTCATCGCTTTTTTTAAATAGCCTTTTAAATTCACCTTATTTTTCATATATTTTTAAATATATTTTTCATATATTTTTAATTTCATAATTTTTAATATATTTTTAAATAGGCCGAATATTTCTATTTCTAAAAAGTGGTGACAATCAAATAATCTGAATTAAAAAGTCCCCATTCTGGCAATTCTAGATCGAACCATTAATTGGAAAAACATTGAAGAAAAAGCTTATAAAATACCGACTCTTAAAGGGGTTTCGATTTTCGTTTTTAGGCAAGAATTTGCCATATCAGGATTTATAGTTGAAAGATAACCCGACATTTTACGACCACCCAAGTCTAAACGGAAACTCGAACCTAGCATGCGTTGACAAGCAGTTACCTGTCTAACAACAATTAAAATAGCTGGATGCCTTCCTGCTTTGATGCAAAACACAGTGTGCATAAAACTATATGTTCTGATTGGGTGTTGAATAGTTCCACATTTTAGTGAAAAATTAAATGACTTTCGAAGTTCGGTTATAACAAAAATATTGTTTCAAAGTTCACAGGAATATTATTGTAGTTCATCTAATTATACAGTCCAAGAAAAAATAAAAAAATATTATTGGTGCCTGGAAAGTTAGAAATGATTTCGGCTATATTGTGTTTTCAAATTCCAAATCTGAAACAGTTTTTTTCCTAATAGCTGTACTTTTTGCTCATTTGCAGGTTGCGGTACATTGCCATCTGGCCAATCTTCAGTCTCAGCTTAGCGTTGCTACACTGTAAAAAAAACTGGAGTTCTACAGATGTAAAGTTATATGCTTACTAAACTTTCATCCGAAACTGTACAAAAAATGCTGAAAATCTACAAAACTAGTTTTTGTAAAGCTACAGAAATCTGTAACTTTACAAATGAATCTGCTTAAAATTACAGTAGTCTACACTAAAATTTTATCTGTAACCCTGGTTGCAGTTACAAGAAAAGTTCTAGGCATCCCAATTTCCTAAAAAATTCTTAGTAACCTTACATATTTTTTGATTTTCGGCACAAAAGTGTGTCTGTTACATGAATTTTTGTTGTTGCCGTTACTTAAAATGTTCTGGGAATCACAGTTTTCTAGAAAAACTGTAGTAACTTTAGAGATTTTTTTTCAATGCTTACGTTTATTGCGCGAACGGAAGACTGTTATATTAATTGATATCAGGTTGTAACGATAATGAATGTGCTGAGCTGTAAAACTGTTTTACATGTTATAGTTGGAATGACTTCCAATCGAAGTAGTTACGTTAATAATTCTTGTATTTAGTATTACGTTTGTGGAGAAAAATACTTCAAGTAAGTACAGAAAAACTGAAATCTTGATTTCTTAACGCGACAGTAAGTCGTGTGTTGGTCTTTTCCCCGCCCATATAAATTATCTTCTCCCAACTCATAACCCCTTACAAATACAATGGAGAACTACCATGTAACTGACTTTAAATGTTTCTCCACCACCATAGTGAAGTGACAAAGCATCTCTGTTTTCCTTCAGGTCAATGTTTATAAGCAAAGTTGAAATTGATGGAAAAGTCTGCACAACGATCCTTACACTCTCAAAAATTATTTACTTAAAAATGAGAACTTCCATGTACTCGTATTTTTTAAGTAGAATTGTTTCAAAAAGAAGTACTTTGTTAAAAATAATCTACTTAAAAATGAGCGTTTCTATGTAATTATATTTTTTAAGTACAATTGTTTCAAAAAGGAGCATTAATCTACTTAAAAATGGAAATTTCCTTATACTCGATTTTTTTTTAAGTATACAATTAATTCAAAAACGAGTACATGATATTTTGAAGTTGTGTATACTTATACTTGATTTATAAATGTATGCAGAAATGAATACATATATTTTGTTTTTTAAATTCTTAATATTCATGTGCTCAAAAACATGAGTTTTCTGATAAACCCTTTTCTTATATCAAATTGACAGTAGGGATTTCCAAGCTTTTATTTAAAGATGTGTCTATCTTTGTTATAATTTTTAATTTATAATGCACACTTTTCAAATTTATTTACAATTTCATTAGAAATGTTAAAGAAGGAAATTTAGTTTAAAAATTGTTTTATTAGAAATTAGAATATTTAAGAAAGGGAAAATTCATCTCTGCTGTTAGCGATCTTTCGTCACTGATTCATAAAACGTGTCATTTGGAAACAGCTTGTAGCGGCTCTTATAGCACAGTCAGTACAAAACTGATCTCCCACCTAGAGTACTCGGGTTCAAATCACGAGGCGGCTCATACACGAAATTTCATGAGTTAAAAATAGTAAATTCGTTGTTCTTTACTCCAAAGTTGTAGTTCTTCGCAATTCAAAATTACCGTAATTAAAAATGGTGATTTGTCGGTTCTCTGTAATTTCGCTTTTCTTCCCTTATAGTGTATGTGTGTTTCTATACATACTTATTTTCGAGTCCCTGTATGTACTCAAAAAAAATGAGTATATGCATTTTTCAAATTTAAGAGTTAAGTACTCGGAGCTATTTTAAGATCAGGAAGTGCTCAATAATTAGTACAATTTACTTATTTTTAAGAATAGTGTTTTAACAGTGTAATGTCAGTTCATTTTTACTTTTTCCCATTTTTCCAAATCTTATGAATAAAATGCATAATTTAAGTAAAGTCTAAATTTATTACTTCATTGAAGTGTAATAATCGAATATCTAGTGAAAAATATTTCTTATTTTATATTTTCTGTATGCTGGTGGCCGGCGTCAAAAAGACTGAGCGCGACTAATAACTTTCTGAAAAAAGACTCTCTCAGGTTAATGGCCCTTGTATAAGATATCTCCTAAACGATCTTGTCAGATTCCTTCCACTAGTAACACTGTAAAAAATAGTCTGTAATTCTACAGATGTAAAGTTACATGCTTACTAAAATTTTATCTATACACTGTACAAAAAAATATCTACAAAACTAGTTTTTGTAAAACTACAGAAATCTGTAGATTTAAAAATGAATCTGCTAAAATTACAGTAATCTTACTAAAATTTTATCTATATCCCTGGTTGCAGATGAAAAGTTCTAGGCATCCCAGTTTCCTAAAAAATTCTTAGTAATCTTACAGATTTTTTGATTTACGGTGCAAAAGTGCATCTGTTACATGGATTTTTGTTTTTGCCGTTACACAAAAAGTTCTAGGAATCCCAGTTTCCTAGAAAAATTTTAGTACTTTACAGATTTCTTTTACAGTGTAGATTCTAACAGTGAGGGTGAGGGAATTGCGTGGACGTCATTCCTTCTAATTGTCAGAAACTTTCTGGGGAACCACAAAGCTCAAAGCTATGCTAAGCAAGTAAACATACTTATTAATTTCAGGGAACTTCGTTATAATATCTGCACAAAACTTTATCACATGCACTTGGATAGTTTTCTAAAGTATTTCGGTGATATGAGCGAAAAGCAAGGTGAAAGATTTCAACAGTCATTAACAAAGATCGCTGTAATCTGAATGCAGAAATCTGTATGCTTACCAAAAGTGCCTGTTATCTGTACACTGCACAAAAAAATATGTAAATCTACAAAACTAGTTTTTGTGAAGCTACAGAAATCTGTAGACCTTACAAATGTATCCACTAAAATTAAAGAAATATTTCTAAAATTTTATCTGTAACACGGGGATAATTACATGAATTTTTGTTGCTGCAGTTACATAAAAAGTTCTAGCCATCCCAGTTTCCTAGAAAATTCTTAGTAACTTTATAGATTTTTTTACAGTCTACTAGGGAAGATGGGAAATACATATGATTGCAGATTACTGCTGGAAGTTACAAATAGATTGTCCAAACAAAGACAATTCAAGAATGTCCCATAAAAGAAGCTTCTCAAATTAATCCCTTTTCAGTTCTGACTTATTTTATTCTTTTGAAGAAAAAATGTATTATTTGAACCACCGCATAAACGTTCATCACTTACAGAGGCACTTTGATAGTTTTCCAGAGTATTTGTGTGGTATGAGCGAAAAGCAAGGTGAAAGATTTCAACAGGCACTAACAAAGATCTCTACCAGGGATGATGAGAAATACATATGATGGCAGATTACTGCTGGAAGTTACAAACAGACAGTCCCAACAAAGAGCATTCAAGAATATCCCATAAAAGAAGCTTCTCGAATTAATTTCTTTTCAGTTCTAACTTATTTTATTAATATGAAGAAAAAATGTATTATTTGAATCGCTGCATAAAACTTCATCGCTTACTACTTGGGCAGTTTTCTAACGTATTTGGGTGATATGAGAGAAAAGCAAGGTGAAAGATTTCAACAGGCATTAACAAAGATCTCTACCAGGGAGGATGGGAAATGCATATGATGGCAGATTACTGCTGGAAGTTGCAAATAGAGAGTCCCAACAAAGTCCATTGAAGAATGTCCCATAAAAATAGCTTCTCAAATTATACATTTTCAGTCCTGGTATATTTTATTTATTTGAAGAAAAAATGTATTATTTGAGCGACTATATAAAAGTTCACCACTTACACAGCCACTTAGACAGTTTTCTATAGTATTTGGGTTATATGAGCGAAATGTAAGGTGAGAGATTTCTACTGGCATTAACGAAGATCACTACCAGTGAAGATGGGAAATACATATGATGTCAGATGACTGCTGGAAGTTACAAACATACTGTAACAACAAAGTCCATTCAAGAACGTTCCACAATAGAAAATTCTGAAGTTAATTTCTTTTCAGTTCTGGTTTAGTTTAATATTTTGAAGAAAATATGTGTTATTCGATTCACTATAATATTACTGTAATGCTACTATGTTTTATTCATGCCACTAGAGTACTGAATAAAATAATATTACACGATATTTTAACATTTTGTGTTGTATTATGTGAATCATAGGACTAATATGAAATAGTGCAACGTAAATAAGACGATGTTTATATTGCAAAGAGTAGAGCTTGTTGGCAAAAGTTAATGTTATATTTGAAATCGACACTCCAAATGCACATAAAATCAGCTCAACAAACCTTGGCACCAAAACACGTGTTAGGCTGTGTTATTTATCACCATTGTATGGATTAGCTTTGAACTAATTTTTTAAGAAGTGTAGATTCGTACTTCCTAATGTTTCATAAAAATATTTAGTTGTATCGAACAGGCTAGAACTACAACTTCATTAAACTAGAGAAACCTCAATAAACCGGCATAAAGTGACAGACAGGTCAAACAATTTATTTAAATATACCGAATGAAATTCTAAATTCAGAATGATAATATCGAATGGAAAAAATAACAGACGTTATCTCTGTTGTGTATGAAACCATGTGCTCAGTGTATAATGAGGTAAGTAGCACGTAGTGATGGAAGAAAAATAACGCGTAAAGCAAAAAATATGGCAAAATTATGAGAGGAGGGGGGAGATATTGCAAAAGTTGAGAAGAAGAATAAGGATTAAACAAAAGTAAGGTATAGGAAAAAGGCCAGATTAAAAAGAAATTTAATAAAATGGAGTACCATGTAACTCTAAAAAGAAGGATATAAAATAAATTATATGGATGAATTTAAAACAGAATTAACAGAAAATATCTTTTCCCAGCGAAATAAAATTCAAACGATTAAGAATAACTATTAAAGAAATTTCCAAGCATCGGAAATAACATAACCTGATGAAAGTTTCAAATTGTGTTTGAGAATCGAAATACCACTGTAAAATTAATAAATAGCAATTGCTAAATAAAATTACGCAAAAATCATTTGATGTTAAAATTGACGTGTTTATTTCAGAATACTCTGAACAATAAAGTGTTGAAATAAAAGCATAGAAAATTCACAGCAATATGAGACAAAAGTTATGTTTTATTTTATTTACAGAAATAGAAATAGAGTTATTTAAAAACTATAAAATATAACTAACTTTGAAATTGAATTCCATAAGTTTCAGGGTTTTATGAGGCATACTTCCCAAAATTATATTTAGTTTATAAATCTCAATAACATGAATGTATTTATAAATAATGATACATAAAATAACATATCAATAATTATCTGCAAATAATGTCACTTGCAGTCGCATATCAGTCGAAGACATATGATCGTAACAGACTCGTTTCCCCTTTAATGGTTTTCGTAATATCGTTACTACCTTTTATGTTACTCGTCCACACTTGGTAATATATCGAAAGAAATAGTCATATTTCAGTTATTCTAGAACGATATTCAACGTTATGTTACTCCACTGAAATTAAAGAAAGGGCGATCATTAATTACGTTCATTGGTATACTCATTATTAATTCTCATAATTACACCTATTTTTAATCAACACGTGAAATTTTGGAAAATATGGGAAAACAGATAATTAAGAAATGGTTTACTGTTATTATTATTAATATTTTTTTTCCTTGATAAAATTTATTTTTACATTTTGGTATTTTTATGTTTGCCGGGCGCAGGTGATAAATCACCAAATATTATATCCATCTCCATCATTCATATTGCATTTATTTCATTTAAGAAAGAAACCTTTAACTCATTTCATTTAAAATGCACACCTTTCATTTAAAATAAATAATAATAATAATAATAATAATAATAATAGATATAATTATAATATTGCTAAAAAAGTTATAATTATGATGATGATGCTTATGAGGTTGATAATAATAATAATAATAATAATAATAATAATAATAATAATAATAAATAATACCATAAACCAATGCATTTTATTTAAACTGTAAAGCATTGTTTCTAATTTACACACGTGGAAAATTTAAAACCACTGTTGGTGATTAAAAAAAAAAAAAAGTTATTTTCGAGATTTGAGCAAGCTAATATAAAACGGTAATATTTAAAATGACCTGTCTTTTTGGTGGAAGAAAAAAATTCGTTACAACCAAAATACATAAATATTCTCTAAAAATGATTTGCATAAGATAAGTTTTTTATGACATACAACCTTAGTATAAATCGTTTAGAAATAATAATAAAGATATTGCATTAAAATATTTGATGTATAAATTAAATATAAAATACTATCTACAACTATTGCCACTCGCAGTAGCATATCAATGAAGAAATATGATCATAATAAATTCGTTCTCTCTTTTACGGCCTTCGCAATACCTTTACAACCTTTTATGTCATTTATCCGCACTTGGGAATATATTGAAAGAAATTGACATTCTCAATTTCTTCTAGAACGATATTTGATGTTTCGTTATTTCACAAAAAATCAATATAAAGATATATAATATCAGAATAAAGCCTAAATGGCATTTCGTATAATTATCGGAAGCATGTAAATAGATGATTCAGATTCGGTTTACTGTTACAGCCGATTTCTTTAGGTAAACATTTCCCTTTTTGTGGAAAAACTATGATTGTTTATTAAATATAAAATGATCGTAACTCTTCAGAAGGAATTCTGTTATATATTATGTGTTTTATAATAAACTTCTATATGATATCATGTTTAATCTACTATATATGAAAAATACAAATGGAAATTTCGTTCCGGCTGCTTATCACTGGAGTGCTGCTGAGTGGATAAAGATTGGACTTGCACTATTAGTCAGATATTTTTAGGTGAGATTTTAGTATATATTGTAACCACTTTTGGTGTTGCCCGCACCTAGCATTGAGACCTGGTGCATTTTAAAGCCCTATATTATGAAGTTTGAGAATCGATAAAATTTTTCTGTTAAAATAATATTTCTTGATTATACAGCAGCATAACTTTCTGAAAATGCAATTTTCGAGACCACTTATGGGACTATTAACATTATTTTTTTTTTTTAAGAAAAGCATTTAAAAATAAAAATTAGTTAATAATAAGTATAAAATATTAAAAAAAGTTTGAAAATTCTTTCAAAAACCCACGAATTTGATTTAAAAAAATTGCAACTTTATATTCATATTTTTGGCGGGGAAACAGTTGGCGTTTATTTTCATAAGTAGAGCTTTCCGGCAACCTTAGCCAAATGTCATAGCTGAATTTGTAATAGCTATAAATTGCAATGTCCGACCTATTTCGCCACAGTAAATTTTCTAAATTGTGTAAAAATATTAATTTACTTAATGATTACTTTTACCGAAGGACCATTTAATACAGCAACATTTCATTTTAAACATTCGAAACTTTATTTCATTCGATTTCAAAATAAAATAGTTTGCTTATTTTGTATTTCACTAAAAGATAGTTTTCAATGATTTTCGAAGCTATTATAGAATTACATTTATTACTTATATATTTATCGTCCGCATAGAAAAAAAATAAAAACGTAATATTTGTTTATTATGCTATCAATTATTAAAAAAAATCGCAATCTGATATAATTCTAGTAATATGTTCTGTACATTTTCTCTTTGGACAAAGCAGGCGGAAAATTTGTCGAAAATGTTGCGCCATATTTGGCGACTTAACTCACTTTTGGCGTGAAATAAACAAATAAATATGAAATAATAAAAATTAAATGTATAAAAAAGTATATAAAATATTATTTTAACAGAGAAATTTTTTCGGTTCTCTATCTTTTATGTATAGGGCTACAAAACGTACCAGGTCTGGATGCTAGGTGCGAGCAACACCAAAAATGGTTCCCTTGTTAGTTATACAATTATGGCGAAAGTTCTATAATCAGGTGAATTTGATTTTGAAAGATTAGCCTTTTTAAAAAGTTCTGATGAACGGATTTTGATATGATTTACATTGTTAGTTTTATAATTTTACAGATGGTTATAATATAGTGCATAACTTTCAACGTTTCTTAGTTATAGAATTATGGGGAAAGGTCTATAACCAGGTGAATCCGATTAAGATATATTAGCCTTTTTATAAAGCTCTACAAGGGGGATTTTGATGGACCTTGCTCTGTTAGAAAGAAATTTTTTCTGGGATGGTTTTAGTATATTGCATTTCATTCTATGCTTCTTTACCAAATCGTACTGTAAATAATAAATTACAAGTGTTTGACGGTAATAGCACAAATTCTGTCTGACACATTAGAAAATATACTAGCACAACGCCGTTTGTATCGTTTTCGGCAATGCAGAAGGACATTTCAAATAAAGGTCTATATTGTTTTAAAACAGAAGATCAAATTCACCGATATAGTTCATTTGGAGAAACTGACCAACGTAGCAGGCGAAGGCTGTTAGTAATAACATGGGGTGACGAAACTAAAATGGGGCAAAAATGATAAGATATTGGTGGGGCAACTGCCGCGGCCACTAAATTTAGAACATCGGAAAAACGACGATTTATATAAAGATTTTAAGCCATAAAAATTGAAATTGCGTATGTAAATATATTTGATTTTACTTTGTATAACAGTTAAAAATTGTTTTCTTTAAGGTAGTATCAAAGTTAAAAGACGTAATTTTTGTAATAAGCAGGAAGACAGATGTTTCTTTGCAACTGTGACCGCTCTCCACTCAGAAAAGACCTGTAACTCTCCAAACTATCTTTTCCAAATTAGGATTTTCTGTCCATTTGGGTTATTAATTATTAAACGTGCGGGTAAATTTCTTTAATTTGGAAGTGTAGGTATTTTGGGATGTGAGGTATTGCTGGCTGAGTTTTTCGATTTATTTCGTACATGTTACAAACTGAGGTTCCAAAATCGGAAACAAAGCATTTACCCTTTATGTATGGATAGCGTATTGTCAATAGATAAAAATATGAAAGCCATAAAGTGCAATCGGCAGAGAGTCTTCCAAAACCAAGTAAACACAAGACACCGTGATTAATAAATATGTCATATATTACAAATTTCAAAATTAAATTTTTAAAAATCATAAACTTAAAAAAAAACATCAGTGTAATGAAAAAAAAATAATGCAATATTGTAATTTTATGTACCATTTTTTTAACAAATTTTGATGAGAAAAAAAATTAGTTTATTTATGTAAAAAAAAAAAACTATAATTATAAATAAAAGAATTTTTTTTTTATTAATAAATAAACATATGAAAGCCAGAAAGTTAAAATATTCTTTCGTATTAGCAAACTGTCACTAACTTTCGTTTTAACTAGAACTACTAAATTAAAGAAAACGCAAAGGCTTAAAATTCGCAGGCTTGACTATTATTGGAATCGAAAACAGTTTTCCGTTTTTTGATAAATAAATTACCCGTTGATTTATGATCTATTCTGGTCACGTGATACGTGTGTTTTTTCTCCTGTCTTGTGGTGTCGTGTGCGGAAATTTGGTTTAAAACGCCCATTTGACTGTATTTTCTAAAAAGATATTTTGTGTTTACCAAAAATTGTAAAACTTCTTTGGATTACACAGTTTTTGAAAAACAATACCTGCCAATTTCATGCGTTTTTGAACAAAATTGAATTAAATAATGTGTCATAAAGTAGTTCTTTAGATTTCAGAACAGCCTTTAGCAACTCGCTTAGTTATTAGAAGCATGTAAATATATATTTGAAAAAAAAAAAAAATTACGATTACCATCGAATACTTTGCATCACTGTAAATAAGACAAATATTTCTCAATCTAGAAAAATATGATACAGCCACATATGAAAATATACAGTAACCATTTCTGAGTAACCCAGGTTTCCGAAAAGCATTCTTTACCTTTAGGAACATCACAAAGCAATATATTTTGTAGATCTGAAGAAGCATTTATAAATAGAAAAAACATTTTGAAGCCACTGATTTTCGGAAACGTTTAAGGGTAGTTTTACAATGTACAGTAGAACCTCTTTTATCCGAAACATTTTTAACCGAAACTCTCGGTTAACCGAAATCCATTTTAAAAGCTTTTTTTTTTACTTTTATATTGCTTGTGTAAAAGCGATACTTTCCGAAGTGTGAGTACATATAAATATTTCGATCACCTTTCTTAGAGTTTCTTTTAATTTAAATTGAGTTACCATGAACTGCAGAATGGAACGAAGAAAAGGAACACATCAGCAATTCTGAAGCTTTTGAATGTTTTGCAAAAGGTTTGACGTGGAAACCTTTTGCATTTCATATATTTCTCCTGAGTCTTAAAATTGAAGTATTATCGATTATCCGAAAATTTCGATTTTTCGAAAGATGGTCGGTCCCACTTACTTTGGACAATTGAGGTTCTGCTGTATTAATATTTTTTTTCAAACAGGAATATCGGTGTATAGGTCAGGGCATGATCACCCAAAAGGTACATGAAGCATGCGTTTCCTTCCCCTCCAAAATTTAAAATTCACCCCAAAATGACTGTAAAATAAGGTTTCTAATTCCCATTTTTATGCTTTTTTTTTAATCTTTTGGAGGAGAAAGTTTGACTAATGTAAGAGAATATCCACATTACATCAGTGAACTTATCTATCAAGGAAATCTAAAAGTGATCAATAGGCTATTAACAGTCCTATGATGTACTGGTGTGTTGGTTATAGAAACCACCCGCGTAACTGAACATACAAGAACAGCATATACAGTTGTGACCAAAATTGTGAACACTTTTAGATAGCTTTCATTACAAAAAGTAAAAAGCTACCTATTGCAGTCATCCGATGGAAAACACTTCGGAAAATTTTGCTATATTTTCGTTGATCATGAACCCCCAGATACCAAAACCAGTCTCCGTTGAAATGTTGACTCATATATATATATATATATATATATATATCTGTAGGATTTAATCTGAAAATTACTAAAAGATTCACTTGGCTTATAAATACAAATAAGTGCATCTATTAGTTTATCCATTTTACACGGTATTTATTATTCACTCGAACAAATAATATGTTTAGTAGATCACAACAGTTCATCCACATCAATAATATAATACATTTGTAAACATAAATACTGGAATTCACTTAGAATTCTTGCTCAAATCTTCTATTTGGCAGTTAACGAATCTTCAACCTTCATGTTGAGATAAAAACTATGGAATTGCAAAATAAACATCTCTTGAATTTACTTATTTTTCAATCAAACCGTTACCACACATCTTTAGCTTTTATCCACGCTCCAAGTGTTGTACTTTTTAATTCATATAAGATTGCATATTCATTAAATAAACCCTTGAGTTAGTCAAGTTGCATTGTTGAGAATATTAACAATCCGACATATCTGAATTTTGTCATGCTGTAAATCTCGAATTTTTGGAGCGAATTGGATGAAATTTTTCATAGGCATAGCACATACTAATGTCTCAACCCAGTTCGTTGTCCAGCTTCATCCGCCATCTTGTTTTAAATGGCGACCATTTGAATTTTTGAAATTTTTTTTTATGTTTTCTAACATTGTATACTTATAGAAAATGTTACGTTTCACAAAAGGCAAACTTTTAAATGTCATTTTAAACAGAATGTTAGAAAAATTAAAAGATATTTTAGAGTCACACACTGTAAGTAAACAGCATAGGTCATTTTAAAGAGAAAGTTAGGAAACCTAAAAATTTCCAAAAGTGTCCACAAAATTCAAATGGCGACCATTTTGAAACAAGATTGTGGATGAAGCTGGTCAACAAACTCGGTCAAGACATTAGTGTGCACTATGCATATGAAAAATTTCATCCAAATCGGTTCAAAAATTCGAGAGTTACAGCATGAAAAAATTCAGATGTAAATATATATATATATATATGTTACGAAACAATTTAATAGGTTACGTCAAGATATCATGTAGTGCTTTTTATTGCATATTACTGGATTCATACCACATTTTAATCAGCCGTTGGTGATGTTGTAAGCAATCCTACCACTTAGCACAAGCATTACTAGTGAAGGTGTCAACTCTGTGAAGATTTAGCAGCTGTAGAGCGATGTTAAAGTTTGTAGAGTCCAATCAAACACTTATTATTTCATTATGAAAACAAGGTAGGTTAGGCCGCGTGAGTGGTGAAAACAAGCGTATGAAGAAATCGGGGGTTTTCCCAATTAAACACATGGAAACGTAGTCATAGGAAAACTGTTTATTCCATCAGAACATGCCAACACTAAACAATTCCCGCAGGATGAGAAATCAGAGCATTCCACTCGAGCGTAAACTAGTTACTCATGCTAAATAGATGTTAATTCACGAAATGAATATTCTACATGGCTAGGGACACCGGGTAACAGGTTATGTAAACAATCAAACAGCACAAAAGTATCTGGTTCTGAGCTCATGCTCTCGCTATTTATTAGAATGAGCGGAGGAATTCCGATTGAAACGGAAACTTCAGGTTAAACCAACCAAAATCACGAACGAGCCTCGAAGTGAAACTAGGATCCGCCACTCAGGCAATGGAGAGCGATCAAGAAACGTCACAGGAAAGAATCCCAGCGCCGCTAATGGAATGATTTCGATGTGAAAAGGCTGACGCCTCGCGGGCGGGAGAATGAGATGAAATAGAATAAAAATGTAAAAATGGCTTTGGTAAACATTCGAAAAAGAAATAACTGCGTTCAGAACTTTACAGTTTGGTAGACGATAAAAATTAATAAAGGGATTAAAAGTTTAGATTACGTTTTGGAATAAATCTATTATTAAGATACGCGTTTTAAAATTATAGGAATTCAACTGGAAATAAATAATAGACGTATTAAAAAAAAAAGGAAATACTGAATAGGCCGGCAAGTTAGAATAATTTAAATGAATAGTAAAAGTAAAAATTTTTATATAACAATGTCCCCCCTCCCTAAAAACCGGTGAACTGGTGGCTCCGTGACCCACAAGTTCACCGGTTTTTAGGGATGGGGGATATTGTTATATAAAAATTTTTACTTTTACTATTTATTTAAATTATTCTAATTTGCCGGCCTATTCATTATTTCCTTTTTTTTTTTAAATCTAGTTAACATTTATTCATAGTTTACATATAACTTTAAAATTTATTTAATATTCTAATCTAATTCAATTCAATATAAGAAATCTTTAACTCAAATCAACTCATTTGCGCCCGCATAAACAACTAATTCAAGTAAAAACTTCAACAGTAATGTTATCGTGGCCTTGTGATTAATTAATAATAATTAAGGACAAAATAATGGGCTAGAAGTAGCTAGGAGTCGTTCGGTAGCTTCATCGCCCCGAGCCCAACCCATACCCGCTTTTCGGTGTCTTTAATTTGCGCAATTTCCCTTTTAAATTTGTCCGGTTTCAATTTTTGATTTTTTTTCAACGTTGCTTTCGCCAGAGAGTCTTTCATTCGGGACGCGGCTGGGGACCTAAGAATCTTGCTTCCGCAAAAGAGTCGGACTAGAGTAGAAGAATAAAGGGCTGTGGACGAAGATGGGCCGCTAGCCGCGGTGGTCCACTAATAATTTATACCATAAAAAATTAATACCATAAATTAATAATTAATAATTAATAAAATTAATACCATAAATTTATAGATAATTATGCCAAAATCAGACACCCCCTTAACAGATTACTTAGGAAAAATACTTTGTGGGAATGGAATTCAAATTGCTAAGATTCTTTTCAGAAATTAAAGGATGCCTTAATTGTTAAACCTGTCTTAAGAATTTATGACCCTGAATTACCACTTCATATGTTTGTTGATGCCTCACAGGTGGCAGTAGGTGCAGTTATTAAACAACCAGATAATAATGGGTTTTTACATCCAATTGCTTATTATTCTAGAGGATTGAGAAATCATGAACAGATTTATTTTATAACTGAATTAGAATGTCTTGCCATCATTGACACCTTAGCTAAATTTTATCATTACTTCCATGGTGTAAAATTCACCATTCACAATGATCATGCATCTCTTGTTTGGTTAATGAACACTAAGCATTTGAGAGGTAGATTATTTAGATGGTCTTTGAAGTTAAGCATGTTTGATTATAATATTGTGTACGAAAAGGAATCGAGAAATGTCGAAGCAGACATGTTGTCAAGAAACCCTGTTTTACATTATTTTCAACCCTTAACTTTTCTTCTATATAGACGCACATTCAGGTAAAATGCAGAATATCAAATCGTCGTTACCAGGTGTCGTCGAAGGTTTCGATTGATTTCACAATCCCAGGGACACTTTTTTTTGGTCGAAATCCCAGTATAGCATAATTTAAATCAGTTTTACATAACAAAAATTTAATAAATTTTTTCACATTACCTATTTTAAACAACAAATTACAAGATTGGTTTATTTCAACAGTTCCTTTGGCTTGGCCAATAATAATAGGTGGAATATTTATAACTTTAACATTTAACAACTTAACAAATTTTAAAGGTAAAATTGATATTGTAGAACCAGAGTCGATTACACAAGGTAACTCCTTGTTATTTACATATCCATTAACAATAAATGTCATATATTATGACTAGGTTGTTGTTGTTCACTAGGAGGAGGAACATAAGATTGCATAGGTTCAACATTAAAAATACAAGTCCTCTCTCAGTGGAAAGCATCCTGTATACCCCTGTTCATACACATTCGACATGGTCGACTAGGATACTTATTTTGAAAATGAGTAATAGGTAATCTAGGGCTAAGAAATCTAGAATTTTGAGCATTAAGAGGGTTTTGTGGCCAAAAATTAGAATTTGTTCTTTGAAAATTCTGGTTTGGGCGAACCCAATGTCTAGGAGCCGGGTTATTAAACTGGAAAGATCCATGATTTTGAGAATTATTCCTAACATTATGGTTGTTTACATGAGAGTTGGGAATGACTACTAGTTGTTCAGCCATTCTGTACCAATCTATGGTACTCTCTGGAGGGTTAATAATCATATAATTCTGATATTCTGGCTTCAAACCATCCGTCAAACCTTGGACTATGATGGTTTCACATAAATGAAGTTGTCTACCAATCTCAATCTTTTTTCTGAAATAACTCTCTAATTCATTAAGATCATTTAGCTTCATATAAGCAAAATCAGAAAATCTAGGAACTTGTACTTTTATAAATTTTTCTGAAAGAATTTCATCTATCTTACTGAAAGTAGTACACTCTAGACACTTATTAATGAACACTTTTAAAGCTTCTCCTTTCAAATATTTAGAGATAATTTGCATTTTACCTGAATGTGCGTCTATATAGAAGAAAAGTTAAGGGTTGAAAATAATGTAAAACAGGGTTTCTTGACAACATGTCAGCTTCGACATTTGCGGATCCCTTTTCGTACACAATATTATAATCAAACATGCTCCGGTGAACTGGTGGCTCCGTGACCCACAAGTTCATTGGGGAAAAGCATGAACTCGGATTACAATAGTGTTACCCAGTAGTCTGAAATTTTTCTCCAATTCTGTCAAAAACCAAATCAATAAGTTACTGCTTAAACGCGAAACTGTGAAAATTGTTTTTTAAAATTTCAAAGATAATATAAATATTTCTCCAACATGGAGTAAATTATATTCTAAATAAACTCCTCTTGTTTTACAACCAACTTATTACTTACAATATTAACGGATATTGACAATATTAGAATTGTTTAGGAGTTTTCTTAGGAATTTACATTCTTTCCACATCACGATTAAACATTAGTTTAATCTCTATAACTTAAACTCCATAACGTAGAAAATTTCCATACAATTCACAAGTCATATAAATAAAGGGAAAACATGAATATAATACATTTAAAATTTATGTAAAAAAATTTCAACTGAGTATCAATCTCTTACAGTTTTTTAACTGGGATGATTATATTGGCCTGATACTATGCTATAGTCCATTGAAATTCACTTGTTGCTCATTTTTGAAACAAGAAAAGCTGTCAAAAAATCTAGTGCGATATGCACTCTATAGTATTGTATTGTTATGATAATAGCGGTACCATACTATTACTATTTTTCCATAAATTCTCTAGTAAGTATTTTACTTTCATTATGTTCAGATGTTATCACAATATTTAATTTATGAGTATTCTCAGATATCTCATACATCGACTTCATTAATTCATAACACTTATTTTTCTTTATTACCTCTCTTTTATCTCAATATTCAATAATAAATTACCTATACTTTCTATAATACAAGATCGAGCAATAGTAAATTTAATTCAATAATAACAATAACTCAAATTTTCATCAATAATTTCAAACTCATAATTTAATTCATCACTTTAGTAAATAATAATAAGAGATTATTGCACTCAATGATATTGGCTAGGTAAAAAGTTACATAGCATAAAAAGTAATCTCCTATCAATACAGATTCAATAAGAAATAAAATTATACCAAGTCAAAATAAAAATTAAAAAAAATTCTGAAATTCTCCAGCAATATCATTGAAACAAAATCTTAACAGGTGTTTTTCGATATGTATCGAAATATTTCGTTCATTTCCTACATGGTTACGCGATCAGTAAAAAATAAATAAATAAATAAATAAGCAAGAGAAAAACAAGTTGGATTTGAAATTCAGGACACTTGCATAATCAACAATTATTCGCATAAATTCTATAATGTTTTAGTATTAATAATTATAGTTCAGTAATTGATATATTTTTTTTTTGAAGGTCTCCTTTTAAAAGTGTAGAGTAGAGTAGGTCGACATTATCCTACGCCGGCTTCTTGTTACGCTGTTTGGCTTATATATGTATATCTCTGGGATATCACTGTAGGGTGTTTATGCTCCATCTATTGTCTTGTCTTCTTGCAATGTGCCCAATTTAATTTTAGCCATTTAATTCTTTCAATGATGTCAAAAACTTTCGTCTGACTCCTTATCCAGGTTATTCTTTTTCTGTCTCTTCTAGTTATACCCAGCATACATCTTTCCATACTTCTGTGTGTTGTTTGTAATCTTTGTACCATCCGTTTTGTTAGCGTCCATGTTTTTTGCTCCATAAGTTAGCACAGTCAAAACACATTGGAGTGATGAAATCAGAAAAGTAGGCGGTGTAAATTGGATGACTAAAGCACTAGACAGAAAACATAGGAAAAATCTGGTGGAGACCTACATCCAGCAGTGGATTGAAAACGGTTGATGATGATGATTATGATGATATATGTATATATATATATATCCATATATAATCATTCAGCATTTCAACGGGGGGGGGTAGGTATCTGGGGGTCATGATCGGCGAAAATATAGCAAAATTTTCCGAAGTGTTTTCCTTCGGACGGCTGCAATAGGTAGCTTTTTACTTTTTGTAATGAAAGTACCTAAAAGTGCCCACAATTTTAGCCACCACTGTACTATAAATATACTCTATCTAAAGTACAGTAAACTCTGTCTAAGGCGGAACCGATCGGGACTCAGAAAATTTTCCGTGGTAGACAATATTCCGGTTTATGCAAAAAAGCTCCCCCCCTCAAAAAAAAAAAAAAAATCCTCGAATTTGATGATTTTTTATTGATTTTCCTGACTCGAAAATCGGTTGAAAACTGAAATTCGGAAAGATCTTTTGTCTTTATAGATAACTGAGAAACGCTATTCAATTTCTTAGTACTGCTGTAATACATGCGAATTGGAAATTTATACACACACAAACAAAAAAACTAACACAACCCCCCCCCCCCCCCCCCAATAAACTTCGAGAATGAGACAGAACGCTATAACTTTGAATTTGAGTACATCCTTAAAGCATAACATATTGCACTTTCGAAAATATATATTTTGATAAATGCTCATTCTACTAGAAATATTAAGTTTTAAATATAATTTTGCATATAAAAAAATGGCACAAGCATAAATTCCTTAAAATTTAAACAGTTCCTGTCCTTTTGAATTAACTTTTTCAAAGTGTTAGGAAATTTAACTAACATGCTCGACATTGAGTATTTGACTTATCCGTTTTAAAGTTTAATAAACAAAATGCCTCTCATTTTTAAATTATCCTTTTTTCCGCCTTATGCAAAATTTTGGTTTCGGTGGGACCTTGAAATCCTTTCCGTTTCCGCGTTAGACAGATTCCGCCTTACGCAGCAAGAATTAATGTTATTTTCTATGGGTTCGCCGGGACTTGAAAAATTTTCCGCGGTAGGCAGATTTCCGGCTTGCACAGAGTCCGCCTTAGACAGAATTTACTGTATATAGAATGAACCGAGAAAAAGCTGTTTAATGAAATGCATGCGAGCCCAGCTAAGTCACTCATGGGAATAATACTTCTAGAGTTGATGAGTTTTTATGTATGTAGAATTCAGAAAACTTTTTCCGAATGAAAGAGGCCCCAAAAATAATGATGTTCTTCCCTTAGTTTCAGAGCTTGACAGGGCCCTAGTATAAGGTGCTATCCATTCTCAATTATATGTTTTCAGCTGCATAACCAAATTTATATATTGAAGAATAACTAAATGAGGTTAATTTTAGTGTTAATGTTAATGCTGTTAATGTATAATGTATGTGTGTCAAACATGTTTGTTGAACATGAAAATGTTTACTTTACATAGAATAGCATCCAAAAAATGTAAAGCAAACTTTTTAATACACTATAATACATTCAAACATTTCTAAAAGTGAATGGCAGCAAAAGAAACTTTCTGTTTTATAAATGCTTCTTTAAATCTCGAAATGCATTAGTTTCTGATGTTTTCTAAAGATTAAGAACGCTCAACATTTAGTGTTTGCTCCGTTAATCATCTTGAAAATGTTTACTTCAGATAGAATAGCATCCGAAAAATGTAAAGCAAACTTTTTAATACACTATAATACATTCAAACATTTCTAAAAATGAATGGCAGCAAAAGAAACTTTCTGTTTTATAAATGCTTCTTTAAATCTCGAAATGCATTAGTTTCTGATGTTTTCTAAAGATTAAGAACGCTCAAAATTTAGTGTTTGCTCCGTTAATCATCTTGAAAATGTTTACTTCAGATAGAATAGCATCCGAAAAATGTAAAGCAAACTTTTTAATACACTATAATACATTCAAACATTTCTAAAAATGAATGGCAGCAAAAGAAACTTTCTGCTTTATAAATGCTTCTTTAAATCTCGAAATGCATTAGTTTCTGATGTTTTCTAAAGATTAAGAACGCTCAACATTTAGTGTTTGCTCCGTTAATCATCTTGAAAATGTTTACTTCAGATAGAATAGCATCCGAAAAATGTAAAGGTAACTTATTAATACACTATAATACATTCAAACATTTCTAAAAATGAATGGCAGCAAAAGAAACTTTGTATTTTATAAATGCTTCTTTAAATCTCGAAATGCATTAGTTTCTGATGTTTTCTAAAGATTAAGAACGCTCAACATTTAGTATTTGCTCCGTTAATCATCTTGAAAATGTTTACTTCAGATAGAATAGCATCCGAAAAATGTAAAGGAAACTTATTAATACACTATAATACATTCAAACATTTCTAAAAATGAATGGCAGCAAAAGAAACTTTGTATTTTATAAATGCTTCTTTAAATCTCGAAATGCATTAGTTTCTGATGTTTTCTAAAGATTAAGAACGCTCAACATTTAGTATTTGCTCCGTTAATCATCTTGAAAATGTTTACTTCAGATAGAATAGCATCC
Organism: Maratus speciosus; assembly: GCA_963932465.1. Taxonomy (NCBI): domain Eukaryota; kingdom Metazoa; phylum Arthropoda; class Arachnida; order Araneae; family Salticidae; genus Maratus; species Maratus speciosus. The sequence continues at coordinate 219,847 of CAWVRF010000728.1, read as the reverse complement.
GAAAAATGTAAAGGAAACTTATTAATACACTATAATACTTTCAAACATTTCTAAAAATGAATGGCAGCAAAAGAAAATTTGTATTTTATAAATGCTTCTTTAAATCTCGAAATGCATCAGTTTCTGATGTTTTCTAAACATTAAGAACGCTCAACATTTAGTATTTGTTCCGTTAATCATCTTGAAAATGTTTACTTTAGATAGAATAGCATCCGAAAAATGTAAAGGAAACTTATTAATACATTATAATACTTTCAAACATTCCTAAAAATGAATGGCAGCAAAAGAAACTTTGTATTTTATAAATGCTTCTTTAAATCTCGAAATGCATTAGTTTCTGATGTTTTCTAAAGATTAAGAACGCTCAGCATTTAGTGTTTGCTCCGTTAATCATATTGAAAATGAATTAAATACCATTAGAAAGAATGCAGTTGAGAACGGTTTTCGAATACACATTATTGCTAAACTAATCAACTCACAGAGAAACCACATGAAGATACAAAAAAATCCACTGATTAAATATGAGATATTGCAAAATGAATTACATACCAGGACTTTTCGGAAAACTCAGATATGCACTTTTTCGCTTTGGCGTAAACTTAATCGCCACTCCTCCAGTAAAATTGAAACATCTAGTTAGTGCCAAACATAGACCCGATCCCGAAAGTTGAAGTTTCGTTTTCGCAATCGTTTTTTAGAAATGCATTTTAGTCTTGTTTTTAAGCTTTATTTTTAACTTTGTGATTGTTTTAAAAATTAGTGGCCCACTTCAAGTACGTGACCCACTATAGGTCCACTTGCCTTATTTTTGCGAAAAAAACTCTGATTATTAAATCAATAAAAATTATTACACTTAAAATGAAGACTATAACTTACCCGGTTTTGTTTGACGAACTTTCTAAATTGCATTATTTTGAAAATATTAATATCATGCCTGTATTTATAAATATTGATATATAAAATAACATATGAAATATTATCTGCAGAAAATGTCACTTGCAGTATAATATTAATAAAGACGTTAGATACTGGTCGTATCCCTTATGTAACATCGCAAATAGCATATCAATAAAAGACAAATGATACTAACGTATTCGTTTTCCCTTTATTCATCTTTGAAGCACCTTTAACACTTTTCATGTCATTGATCCACACATGGGGATACATCAGAAGAATATCAAACTCGACTTCTTCCAAGCTGTATAATAAGTATAAAAGAAAAGAATATTTTTATTTAAAACACTGTTTTATAAACATTCAATGTTCATCTTAAAAATCACCCCAATTTTTTATTTATTACTAGGGGGCTCGGCCCCCTACGAGCTACGCTCGCCAACCCCCGTCCAGACACCGCAGACTCTAAATGCACGCTAATTTGATCGGCTTTAAAAAGATTTCGAAAGATTGAATTATGATTTAAAAAACAGTGGCGATCTCCCTATAAACGAATTTCTATTCATTTCTCTTTGATTGGGGAATTTTAACGCCAAATCCGCTGCGGTACTACTTGATTATCCTGTCGACCAATTTCGCCAAACTATATAAATCGCCAAATCACTCGCCAAATTATACAAATTGATATAATTTTTATTTTAAATAACGAAAGAACAAATAAATTCGTACAACATTAATAAAAACACAAATAAAACGTCGAAATAAAAATAACTTGATGACGTATACACGTGTAACAACATTTCAAAATAAACTAATATAAAAGGAATTAAGTAAAGAGAGTCTTTGTCTCCTGGTATTTTTTAACAAAGCGAAAAGAAAGTTCTTTTAAATGAGACATTTTAAATTAATTCTCAAAATATCAAATAAATGTCTAGCGCAATTTCTAAATTTAAACTTTTTTGCAATATTATTTTGTGTTCATTTTATGTAATAACTATAATGTGACGTAAATATGACGTAATTTCTCCTAAGACTTCTAACGCATGTTAATGAATTTATTATTTTACAATATCCTTTCTCTTTTAAAATTCACTTGTATACTTTTTATGACGTAATTTTTAATAAGTTCCTGCTTTTTATACGTAATTATTTAATTCTAATTTGAAAGTTTTTTCCCTGTTTATAATAGTCACGTGTAAATAAATTTTTAATTTGAAGCAAACATTATTGCTTGCGCTTTTTATACAGTTGGCAACAGTTTAAATTAGTACAATTTTCTGAAATCTGTAAAAAATATCTCTAGAAATGCTGAAAATTTGAATTTAAAATAGAAATAAAACCTGAAAAAATGAGTCAAAATAAAAAAATTAATGCAATCTGCACTCCGGCAAATTCTAACGCATAAAATGATCTAAAAATGATTATACTGCCATGTATGGTTTTTGCTGCTATAAAACTTTTTTAGTGGAACGATTTTGTCCAACTTTAGCATTAAATAACTCTTAAAATAATTCTTCGATTTGAAAACTGTCTGCATCAGCGTGTTTATCAAACATTTCTGTATAAAACCACCGATTTTCATATTTTTGTATGCATTATTTTTGTTAATATTAACGAAGAAAGGCCTCCGGTCACAAAAAAATCAAAACCGGCGGCGGCGGCGGCGGCGGTGACAGCGGTAGTTACTTTTTTTTAGAATAGAGAGATTACAAATCATGTTTTTTCCCACAATATTTCCTTTACAATACATTAATCTGGTGTAGGCACTTAACTCGATTATGAAAAATTCACAGCTTTTTTAACGCTTAATAGAAAACTCAAACAGGCGAATTTATTAAAAAATATATAATTTTTGCTCAGTTTCACTTTGCTAATACGGCAATGGGAAGAAAAGGAAACATTATTTAAACTATTTTTCTTAGGATTTCTAAATTGATTTCTCAACGTATAATCGTAAATTATTTAACATTAAACTATTAATAGATAAAATCCTATTTTTTTAATATTACACTCTTCATTTTTATTAGTATTTATTTTTTACTTTTAAATCTTTAAAATGCTTCATTGTTGCAGTTTCCCAATTTTTTGGCCTATTTTGGCGATAATTTAATGTCGCATAATTATAGCCATTGTTTTTCCAACTCCCATAGAATCATACACTTTACAAAGAAAATATAACGTTTTATAGCCTGTGTCGGGCTAACCAAAAAAAAACCTAATATTAATGTATTAATTACTAGGATAAACTCACATAATTTAAAGCAAGCGGACTTAATAAAAAACATTAAAATTCTCTTTTAACCCACTATATCCAGTCGTATTTATAAGTAACATAAACTGTCTCATCTACAAATTCTACATGGAAGTTTCATATTAAAAGAAACAAGTTGGAAATTGCACGTCAAACGTGGCAGATGAGGTGCGTTAAATATTTTTTTGCACCGCATATTGTACTGAATGTATATTTTAGTGCACTTCATAAGTGAATATCAATTTCATTCTTTTCCAAAGGCTGTGACATCATTAAAATGCACTTGAAATAATTTTTTTTCCCATTCGCAGTCATGTGACAGAGAACTTTTGACTGTTCCTGTATTAAACTATATATCCGATTTTAGTGAAAAATGAAATGACGCGACACATTTTTGCAACAACTATATATTTAAAATTTCAGACCATTCGGAAGGCTGTGACATCATTAAAAAGCACTTGAAATATATTTTTTCCCATTCTCCGTAATGTGACGGAAAACATTTGACGTCCCTGTAATTAAACTATATATCCGATTTTAATAAAAATTGAAATGACGCGACACAATTTTGTAAAAACTAGTATATATTTAAAATTTCAAACCATTCGGTTGGGTAGTTTGTGCTGTGTTATATTCGGAAGGACAGACAGACGGACCGAACGACGAGTATAGGTGCTACGTATTTATGTAATTACGAACGCACCTAAAAAGAAAGAAAAAAGGCAATTAATCATAGCAAACGCGGTAGCGTTAAGCTATAATATGATTAAGAAATTGAAAATGCAAACGACTTTCTTAAATTTCTGGCGAACCAGTTGACATACGACAATGATTTTTATTTTGAAAGATAGAACTCGACGAGACGAATAAACTGATCGCATTAAAAAAATTACTGTAGCTTTCAGTAGTTTTTTATTTAATCTTAACCGAAAAAATGAAGACACAAAATTCAACAAAGTGTAGCTAACGTTCCAATGGACGGATTAACTTCTTTTTTGTTTTATTTTGATCCTCTTGTTTAAACTTAAAATAGGTTTTTTTTTTTCATCTTTGTATGTTTGACGGTCGCTGAGAAAATCGAATTTGTCTTTTATAATGTCTCCATAAAATTATAGCAATCTCTCCTTTTCATTTTTTAATTTTCTGATTCAATAATTTCTTTTGTGTTGCCACTCCCTAAAAAGCAGTACAATAATTAAAAGAAAAGGATAACACGTGTACTTTTGTTTTTAAAAGTCAATAAAAATTGAAATTCAACCGACAGATTTTTGTATTTTTGAAAACTTTCTTGATTAATATTTTGAACTGGAGTAATAGACACAATGGAGCACAAACAAGTTGATAGGAAAAAAAAAAAAAAAAAAAAACCAGGTAAATCCCAAGCTTCTGTTCAGGAGCTAAATGTAAGGGTTTTTTTTTTTTTTTTTTTTAATTATTATTATCATCATAACATCCTGACTTACACAAGCGATAGGTATGCAGTAATATAAATACTTCACATACTAAACATACCTTAAAAAAAATAGCATTCCATCTATTTTAAATAAGGAAGAGATGTCATATACGCACCAAGGCATATAAGTGGCGCGATAATGGCGTTATTTTGCCTGATACAGGAACTGAGCTATTGTTGTTTATTTATTAATTTTTTATTTACTTTTATTTTATTTTTTTAAATTATATAAATTGTTTTGTTCTATAGTTATTAATTAAACTTTTCATTATCCATTGTATTTTTCTTTTTAAAATAATAGAAAGTAATTTAAAAGTATACATGTAACTGCTATTCGAAAACGAGGTTTTCGTCAAATTGGCTTGAGAAAAAAAACCTCGCCAAACCCTTTGTGTATATGACATCTGTGACTTTAATAACTAGGGTTTCGTTTAACTTTAGGTACGTTTGCTTGAGATATTGTTGAAAATGTACAGCAAAAATATCCGGTACTAGTTGATTATCCCGTCGACCAATTTCGCCAAACTATTCGCCAAATAATACAAACTGACATAGGTTTTTTTTTTTTTTTTTTTTTTTTTTTTTTTTTTTTTTTTTTTTTTTTTTTTTTTTTTAAATAACGAAAGAATAAATAAATTAGCAAAACATGAATAAAAATACAAATAAAAACTTGTGCACAGATGTCATATACGTCATATATTGATGTCATATACAGATGTCATATATTGTCATATATACAGATGTCGTATATTGTCGCGATTTTTTCCGATGCCAATTTAGTGAAAACCTCGTTAATATATCATCTATATCCGGGTTACCATATCAAGCAAAATAACGACACTTTGGCGCCAGTTAAGTACCCGGTGCGTATATGACATTGGCGTAAAAAAAATCGCGCCAATATGGGGCATTTATGACATTTGTGCCAAAACTTGAATTAAAAATCACTTGATGACGTAACAAACACGTGTATCGTGTTTAATGTCAAGTGACTGTAACATTCACTATCATCCATTATTGTCATTTAATCTTATAGTTTGGCGATAAATGTTTTGTCGACAGGATAATCAAGTTGTACCAAGTATGGTACAGATGTCATATACGCACCACGTTGGCGCGATATACTTTTCTGACGCCAATTTGGCGAAAACCTCGTTTTAGAATACCAGTTACATATATATTTTTAAAAGGGGATTAACAAAAAAATTAAAAAAGTTTAATTAATAACAATAGAACAAAACAATTTATATAATTAAAAAAAAGAAAAGAAAAGTAAATAAACAATTTATTAATAAATAAACAACAACATCCGGGTTAGCATATCAAGCAAAATGACAAAACTTTGACAACAGTTAAGTACCCCGGTGCGTATATGACATTGGCGTTAGAAAAAAAAATCGCTTCAATGTGATCGTATATGAGATCTGTGGTTGTTCAAGTACACTTCGGAACGTTACTTTGAAATCGGTGAGTTTCATTGCCAAAATCGCCAATATGCTTAATGATCATCGCCATAGAATATATAAATAATGCCATATTTGTAAACTTATAGGTCAAAATATAAGTGGAACCTCGGTTCACGACCGCCTCTGTTTATGACCAGTTCGGTTTATGTTCAACTTCGGTGATCAAAATTTAACTCAGTTGGTGTGCAATATCTCGGTTCACGACCAAGGCTGCCGAATAGTTCAGTTGGCAACCCTCACATAACTCTTGTTATTAGTCAAGTTTGGAGTAAGGTGTGCATATCAGAATGTTTTGTGTACCTGTATTACTGCAAAAATATTAACTTTTACTTTTACTCAGGTTTGCGCTAATTTTAGCTCTCATTATGGCTTCTAAGAATGAAAAAGTGTTTAGTGATAGCAGTAGTAAGAAGCTTAAGCGAATTACTGTTCAATAAAAGAAATTGTAGCAAAACATGAGAACGATGTTAGTATAACCGGTCTAGCTAAACAATGCGATGTGGCCTGAACCTTCGATTTCCACGATAATTTATATATATATTACGCTATCGTATGTGTCACAGAAATCGCGATTATTTGTTAATTGTTTAATGGCAACGCTCGAATGAAACGCATCAAATTGGTTATAGAACAGCATTTTATGCATCTTCATACCTATAAGGGGGTTACCATAGGCGGTACCCTGTTCTGTCACCAAATAGCGCCAAGTTTGTCACCAAATTGGCGATATATCGCCAAATTCCTATAGAATTCCATTGTAAACCAATAGGGTTTACTTGTTTACAGATAATCAACAAATTGAGATATTTTAATGCAACAAAAACTAATATCAGTTCAAGGAATTGTATTAATTATATTTAAGGGAACCCAAGTAAATTAAATTATGAATAAAAATAACGTGAATTTGATTAAAAAGCCTTGAACCACTTAAAATTTTGTGCATTACTTGGTTAAATAGTGCCTTATTAAGCGAAATAAGAAAAAAGCATCGGGAATATTTAAAAGCAACTCAGGTTTATTTATATTCAATATATAATTATCAAAAAATTTAAATGACTAGTATTAAAAAATGCTCTGACGAGCATCAAAAAAGGCTAATATGTTTTTAAGTATGAAAAAGGATTTGACAAGTGCTTATAATTGAGCATGAAAAGGGACAAGGGGTCCCTTCTTGGCTGCAGCTCACTGTCAATGCCAACTTTGAAAAAATCATACTTGCACTTTTTTCATATAAAAAAAAAAAAAATCAGCCACAGTTGCGATAAAAATGTGTAGTGTAAAAGACACAGCCAGTAAAGAAGCAGCCTGATTAAACATGAATGTAAGGCGACATAGTCAGGGCCCGCTTAACACTTAGGAATAGGGGAAGCCCGACGTCACACAAGCCCCCCCCCCCCTATTACTCTACAAATTGCTTTTTTTATTTACTAAATCTCATTTTCTTATGCATAAGTAATTTGAAATTTTACCATCAAAGTTTAGAGTAAATAACATTTTTAATATTAAACTAAAACTACCTATATAAAAGTATTTTATTATATGTTTAATTGTAAATAACCAATTTATTTTGTAAATGACAAATATGGAACTATATTTGGGAATATGTGAATTTCAAAATATTTGTCATTTACAAATTGCCATATAGTAAGGAAAAAAAAAGTTTCATAAGAAAAAAAAATGTATTTTTTACAGTGATTGAGTTTCTTTTTTCTAAAAATTAGTTTTGAAAAGTAAAATTGGGGGGGGGGGGGGGCTTTTCGCATTTCAGTGGGTAAGCACGGACTTCACGGGCCTATTCCGTAAACAGGCCCTGGACATAGTACCAAAAACCCTAGTTCCTGCAGCGTATCACACTCATGCAGGGCCACCAAGCACGCCCGCAGTGTAGAACTGTACAGAAAACTGATTTGTAGTGCAGTGCAGACTGTTGCAGCACTCTGCACAGGAATAATTCCAAATGTGCATGCATAACAGTATAATGCATTCATTGATTTTTGAAATTATATGAAAGTGGCTGTGTCTGTACAATGTACTATGCAGTACAGCAATGCATGTAAATTATAAACGAACATTTAACGCATACACCTTTAATACGGAAGTACAAAAGCACAGTGTGAGTGTGCGCTGAGGTTCAAAAATAAAAAGCATAATAAGAATGTACAGTGTAGTATAATTTATAGAGAAATAATTGTACACAGTGCACTGTACAAAGTTGCATTGCAGACCCATGCGCAGTACAACAGTACAACAGTGCAGTTAACATGTAAAGCATGACGGAAAGTTTTACTAAAGGACCGCGAATTTAATTTATATGGAAAAAGCGCAAATATGATTTTTTCAAAGTTGGCATTGACAGTGAGCTGCAGCCAAGAAGGGACCCTTGTTCCTTTTCATGCTTAATTAGAAGCACTTGTCAAATCCTTTTTCATACTTAAAAACATATTAGCCTTTTTTGGTGCTCGTCAGAGCATTTTTTAATACTACTGACAATATGAAACAGAAATGAAAGTATTACCCATTTATTACTTTTCAACATAACTTCCAAGCATGTTGACGTATTTGCCTCAACGATGTATCAGTTTGAATATCCCGGTCCCATAGAACTCCATCGCCTGCGAGAAGATACAACTTTGCGCGGCACGTTTGAGTTCGTCGTCAAAGTTAAACTTCTTACCATTGAGGAACTTTCTCATGGATCCAAGCAGATGGAAATCAGATGGTGCCAGATCCGGACGGTGTGGTGTTTTCTCCAAAATTTTACAACCATATCCTTGCAATTTTTTACGAACTGGGCGAGACACATTCAGACGAGCGTTGTCGTGCTGCATTAAGCTTCTATAACCTCCGAATGGATCTTTCCAAGTTTCTTCCCTTTTGAAAAAAGAAATTTTATCACAGTTCGTTCCTCCTCCGCATTTTGATGGTGTAATCACTATTTTATATTTTAAAAAAATACTGGTAAATGAGTTTTGGCTATGACCAGCAGGTCCTCTTTGAATTTGGTAATATTCTGCGGGAAAGGAGCGCTATGATAGCAATTTTTTAATAATTTTCTCGATATTTTGTTGTTCTGTTGTCCATCGGCGGCTCGTGCAGCAACACGAACTCGCGTCCTGCTAAGTCGGCAATTCACAAACAGCTGATGACAACAGAATAAGAAAAAAACTATAGATTTTAGTAAATATCATGATCTAGATTAACTCGTTTTAACTCCGATTAATTGACAAGCAGAAATTTAAGATGAAAATCAAAGTTGGTATAGTATTGAAGTATTATCATGTGTCACTACTTTATGAAATAATTAGATGCATGAGATAGAAGAAAGTTTTGGGATTAGCACATCCAACTAGTTTCTTTATAATTCTTCATAATTTATTTTCTTCTTTTTAGCCTTTTAAATATTTCATTGTTACAGTTTCACTAACTTGTTGCACATTTTGGTGAGTGTTTACTGGCGCATGATTAAATCCTTTGTTCTTTTAACTCCTATACTAAGTAGTATAAGTAATGCAGATAATTTGACGATTTATCACCTGTGATTAACTAACCTGAAAATGCCTTTAAAAATTAATGTGATATTATTTTCTTCTATCTTTACAAGAAGAAAGTATTGGATTCGTGAAAATTTTCGACTTTCGGTTTTCGTCAGATGTATACATTTTAGAATGTCCTGAACACGATTTGATGATTTTTAGAAATTGTCTGTCTGTCACTCTGTGAGTCTGTATAAGACAAAAATTTTGTGGGCGCTCTATCTCAAGAACTTAGGCACGGAATTTCACAAAACTTTTGATTCAGTTATTCCTAGATATAGTTAGGTGTTGATTACTTTTATGTAAAACTCGCCCAACAGGTGGCGCTGCTATGATTATTATTCATGATTATCGCAATAGATCTAACTCAAGAAAAATTGCACGAAAATCATCAAACTCCAGATTCTGTTAGTCCCTGATATAAATTAGTGCTGTATAATGTTTGGTGTAAATCGCCCAACAGGTGGCGCTGGTGTGCTGCATTTTACACAATTTCCGCAATAGCTATATCTCAAGAACTAATGCATGAATTTTCTTCAAGCTTCAGATTCAGTTACTTCCTGGTATAAATTGGTCCTAATTAGTTTTTGGTGTAAATCGCCCAACAGGTGGCGCTGCTATGCAGAATTTTTTACAAATTCCGCAATAGCTCTATCTAAAAAACTAATGCACGGATTTTCATCAAACTTCAGATTCAGTTAGAAGTTGTCAAAGTCGTAGATAATTAGATTTGGTGTAAATCATCTAACAGGTGGTGCTAATATGCTGCATTTTTCAGGAAAAATTAACATGTATGAGATAGAAGAAAGTTTTGGGATTGCCACATCTGACTAGTTTTCTAATTAAGTTGCAAAACACTAAAATATTGTACTGTCACCGGAAACACACTTGTGAATGTAATTTGCTTAATTCTAGCAAAGGGGGTCAAAAATCGGTTACAAAATTCAAACATTGCATACAAACCCAGATTGAGTGTCATAAAAAATAATATTTTAAATGTCTACTGGATAGTGCTTTAAAATTTTTATTTAAATCAGCTTTATTTAAGAAATATTTAAGTATAGGGACAGTTCAAAAATGCTGGAAGACTGATTCAATTTCCATACCGTTTCACAAACTAACTATTAATAAAGCAAATTAAATGAATTTATTGAATTATTAAGTTTATTATTACTTGTTACTATAAACAAAACAGATTTATGAAACATATTTAAATTATTTAGGAAAACTTAATTAAGTAACCCATTGTTTGTTTTTTTCAACCATTTGGAAAAATGGTTATTGTTCTCGTCAGGATGGGAAATCAAAAGCATATCTGAAGGTTTTTATTTGTTTAATCCTCATTTTATTCGTTTTCTGATTGGTCTATACAGTAATCTGTATTTCTGTTTACTTTCAACAGAGATGGATACCTTCTGTTGCCACTATGACAAAAAAGTAATAAAAACTACAACAAAAAAAAAACAACAACAACAAAAAACAACGGAAACAAAATGAGATACAGATTACAAACAAATTGCATTTAAAAGTACATTTTTTTCTCTATCCGACGGTGTAAAAAGTAATATTGTCGGATGTTTAGAAGTTTAAGAATGAAATTTCATTAGAAATGTGTCGTCAGATTTCTTGGAAATTTGACGATGGAAAAGCCATTTCCCGAACAGCCAATGAAATTCTTGGATAATCCGTTAGTTTCAGGTGGATAATACGTAAGTTTCAGGAAATCTGACGAGTCGCAGGCGATTTTTGTCGCTTGCAATTTTTACGTGTAATAACACTATTAATGTTTAATTCAATGCGTACGTAATGTAGGATCAACTCCGTACGATTTTCTATGTCTTAAATTTTAGTCTTTGAAAAAATCATTTTCCAAATGGTCGTTGTAATTTGTTAAATTGCTTTTTTGTGTGTGTTGTTGTTGTTTTTTGTTGTTGTTGTTTTTTGTTGTTGTTGTTGTTTGTTTTCGCAAATACTGTGTATCACTGCGCGCATGATTTCACAAAAACTGTTAATGATAATGGATTAAAATTTTCAGAGTGCATTAATATTATTCTTCTGCAATTCTCCATAAAATAAACTAAAATCTTAGAATTACCTTAAATAAAAAAATACATGAAAAATTTTACAGATTTTCTTTTTTTCATTATTTTATTATGAATTACAAATGTTATACATGAAGATAATTAAAAGATTTTTGTTCATTGTGTTAAGCAAAGTGTTATCTTTAATTTAAAATCTATTTAAATTTAAGAAATTAAAAGGAACACGAGTTATCATGCGCGCAGTGATATCTAGTAATTACGAAAGCAAAAATAAAACAGTAGGTTACTGAATTAAGTTTTCCTAATTAGTTTCAATATTTTTCACCAATCTGTTTTGCTTATTGTAACAAGTAATGCTATACTTAACAATCCAAAAAAATCTCATTGAATTTGCTTTATCAGTTAGTTTTTGAAAAGATATGGAAATTGAATCAGTTTTCTTGCACTTTTGACTGGTTAAAGGCAAACTGTCTCCTTAAGTATAAAAACTTTTCAAAATAACAGACGTTACATTACATTACAAGATAAAAACACTAAAAACAATATAAAAGGACGTTTCGGATTCATTCTAAATCCCTCATCAGCTAATTCCTAACGTAAAAGTCATACTAGATTTTAAAGTTCAACAAGTAGAAAAACATTACATCAAGTTGCCAAAAAATTATAGTTAAAACAAAACTGAATATTCTATTGGTAGAGATGCAGCCTCGTTAATTGCTAAATCAGCAGTTCTCGTGTACCAAGCTTCCAAAAACATACGACTTGCATAAACGCTGCAGCCTGATCTAATTATATAAGCATTCTCAAAACTCGGAAAATGATCAGTTTTCATGGCGTGGTCAACAATTTTAGAATTTAAATTTTTATTTCTAAAAGCATGTTTATGCTCCTTAAGTCTTGTTTCAAGTGTACGGCTGGATTCATCTATGTAGACTGCATTACACTGTTTGCACGGAATTCCTGCTGCATCTCCACCAATAGAATATTCAGTTTTGTTTTAACTATAATTTTTTGGCAACTTGATGTAATGTTTTTCTACTTGTTGAACTTTAAAATCTAGTATGACTTTTACGTTAGGAATTAGCTGATGAGGGATTTAGAATGAATCCGAAACGTCCTTTTATATTGTTTTTAGTGTTTTTATCTTGTAATGTAATGTAATGTAATGTCTTTTATTTTGAAAAGTTTTTATAAATATGAATGAATTCAGACGTAGTCCTTTTGTCTCCTTAAGTATTTGAAAATGGAATGTGGCGCAGATTTTAACTAATACAATTATCCCTAAGGTATCTCTTATATACATTTTTTAAAGATAAGTAAAAGATTGCTTGAAAAAAAATCCTTATACTCGTGAATTAGGATATATTATAAATCGTGTTCAATTAAAAGAGGTTATGTATAACAGTTCACAATTTTTTTGGATAATGATTTTATATATTTTAAGGGGGTAGGATACCTTTAAACCATCAAAAATTTCGATTTTTTCTTTTTAATACATATTTTGATTCCGTAATCATTTCTGAACACTATGCAAAAAACCGCATTAAAAAATTCCCATTAATTTACTAATTATGGCAGTTTTATTATGAGTACATATTAAGACTACATAGGATAATTAAACTTTGCGTTGCGTTTATTCAAAATGATGAATTTTGATACTGCGCGCAGTGTTACTAAAAAACTATGCATGACAATCAAAAGAAATTTTTACCACATGTTCAGTTCTGTATAATCTACAACTTAAAACCAGAAAAATGTAAAATTTTATTTTTTTTTTCTGTTTTTGTACTTTGAAAATATTTTTCAAAAAGCGAAAATTTTTAATTTTTTTTTTATTATTATTATTTAGTGAAATTTTTTTTTACAAGTATTCTGGTTTTAGTATAAAGGTAACTCTATTATGTATTTATTTTTACCAAAATTACCTCTTTATATGCATATTTTCAGATTTTATCATGCGCGCAAGATTTTTTCTCTTATTATCATATATTTTTAAACTTATCATTTCAATATTGATTTATGAATTTACAAGTATATATATATATATATTTAAATATAAATTTAAATATGAGCTTTATATTAAAATGACGTTTGATTGTCATTTTTGATTTATTACACAAGTTTTGAAGCTTGGAACATAGTGATATTTTTTTACTTTTCGACGTGTTCAAAGGTATCCTACCCCCTTAAAATGTCTTATGTCTTTTGAAATTCAAATATGACCAAATAAATCTTAACGAATCATAATAAATAAAGTAAATTCTGAAAATACCATTAATTCATTTAAATAATCTTTAATTTTCAAAATACTGAAAAAGAAATTTTAAATATTTCTAGATAAATAATTTGATTGCATAAAAGCATTTCAAAAAATTACCTTTTTCGATTATAACGAACATGGACATATAGAAAAGACACCCATATCTTTTCCTTTAATGTTATCCTTAAGTGCATATTTGCAATATCTATTTTACAGATTTCTAAATCCGAATAAACCATTTCACCGTTAAAATTAAAATTTTTATCAAAATGCGTTTTGGCTAAGTCGACAGAAAAGGTTGGGAATAGAAGTGGTATTCCAAAAAATAAGTTCTTCAAATACGAAAACATATTTCGCTGTACTTATTTTCCCATTTTATGTGATATATATTCCATATTTTTGTGAGGAAAAATATATAATTTTGTATTCAAAACTAGCTGGCTTCGCCTTCTACGGTGGTTGGTTTCTCGAAATAAACCTTGAATCAAACGAAATATATCTGTACATTTGACCTTATGTTTAAAAGCAATGTGGACATTTACCTGAAATTAAAAAAAAGCAAGTAAAAAAAATAAACAGTTAAGCATTTGTTTCTGGCCAGTAATCTACTACGAAATTAAGGCATCGCCAATAAATAAAACAACATAAATGATATAAATAAAACGCAAGCAACCGCTAATACGAAAGTCTTTCTTTTAATAAATTTCAAAACGTTATTTGAATATTTTATTATTATTTTTCATACGAAAATTATTTTTGACTATGTTAATCTAATCTAAATCTAATATATAAAAAATATTAAATGTAAAAAATCTTCCTTTTAAAAAAGTTTCCTATTGAAAAAAATAGAACAAGAAACAGAACAATCATATGTCAAGCATAGATTATAAAACACTTTACAACATTTAAGTTTTGTTTATGTTTAATGATTTGATAATGTTATTTATTGCAACAGACTGTAGTTCGGCATCAGAATCTTGTTCCAATATCTCATCAAATTCTTGTTCTAATTCCGAGTTGTGATCACAACGTTCCTCAAATTGTTCGTAATCATCTAAAAAATTATCATCTGTACCTGCAACCTCATCATCTTCAGAATCTGATGAAAGAGAAGCAAAAGTATTCTGAAAACGCTGTTGCCCGATTTCCAATGTAGATTTCAACATTTACTAGAACATTAGTTTGTTGTGGCCATCACAAAACTATCTTTTATATAAATCACGTAAATTATATCATTTAAATATTACAAGAAATTATATCAATTTAGCACAAATTTATATGAATGTGTATCTGAATTTGAAGTTTCATGAAAATTCGTGCATTAGTTCTTGAGATAGCGCTGTAACGGAAATTCTGAATAATGTAGCGCCACCTGCTGAGCGATTTACATCAGACCATAAACGGCAATAATTTATATTAAGGTATACTTGAATCTGAAGTTTGATGAAAATTAGTGCATTAGTTATTGCGATAGAGCTATAGTGGAAATTCTGAAAAATGTAGCATAGCAGCGCCACCTGTTGAGCGATTTGCACAAAAACATAAACAGCACTAATTCATATCAATATATACCTGAATCTGAAGTTTGTTGAAAATCCAAGCATTAGTTCTTGAGATATAACTATTGCGGAAATCTCAAAAATGCAGCATAGTAGCGCCACCTGTTGAGCTATTTATACTAAAATATATAAAACGTCAATGCATGGCAAGGACTAACTGAACCGGAAGTTCGGTGAAAATTCGTACATTAGTTATAGAAATTGAGTTATTGTGGGAATCGCGAGAAATGCTGCATATCCATCGGTGGAGTTACCTGAACGCCACTTGTTGAGCGATTTAGACCAAAAACTAATCAGCACCAATTTATATCAGGGACTAACTGAATATAAATTTTTATTAAATTCCGTGCATTAGTTCTTGAGATAGAGCGCCCACAAAATTTGTGTCACAAACATACAGACAGACAGAGTCACAGACTCACAGTCAGACATTTTGCAAAAACATGTTTTTCGGAATCTGGGTCCCCTAAAACGTGTAAATCCGTCGAATATTTTCACGAATCCAATACTTTCTTCTTGTAAAGATAGAAGAAAGTAAAAAGGCAAAAAATCGATGTAAATCACTCAAAATAAATTTAATAAAAGTTATTCATAATTATAATTACTTTTATGATAAAAGTAAAATAACTCTCTAATGTAGCTTACCTTATTTTTTTTACAATAAAAAAATATTCGGTGAATACTCGCGGGTGTTACCAACTCCCTAGATTAAAATTTTCATGTCCTCATTTCCTCGGAAAAAACGGTAGGGTGAACATTTGTTGTCAGTATGCGCGGCATCTAGGAGTATGCAACTACAGTAAACTCTGTCTAAGGCGGAATGGATCAGGACAGAGAAAATTTTTCGTAGTAGACAATATTCCGCCTTAGACAAATTTAACTCCATGTCTATAGATTCGCAGGAACTTGAAAATCTTTCCCAGTTAGACACATTTCCGTTTTATACAGAGTCCGCCTTATAGAGAGTTTATTGTACTAAAATTATTTGATGTTGAGCTTGAGTAGTTTTATACTTATGTGCATGATTTTATTCGTGTAATGCAGGATTAAACGAAATTTTTTAACTCGTTTATCTCAGTTTATGTTTTTTCAGATTTTACATGTCTTCAGAACGTTGGCTTTTCAGGATATGAATGAAAGGGCTTGGATTTTTTTTCTAACT
Organism: Maratus speciosus; assembly: GCA_963932465.1. NCBI lineage: Eukaryota > Metazoa > Arthropoda > Arachnida > Araneae > Salticidae > Maratus > Maratus speciosus. Next base: position 203,227 of record CAWVRF010000728.1, on the reverse strand, counting down.
GAACGTTATACCGTAATAAGCGATTTAAGAATCTAAATTTTAATATTTTCATAACTTTTGTTTAAAAGAAAAAAAACTAGTAATTTTCACTTGTATTTAGTTATAATTTTATTTTTTCTAAAACTATCGCTATGTTTAAAGAACCCGATCCATAAATCTGTTCAAAATATCATTACTCGCATCTCTCTATTCTAAAAAAAAGTAACTAACGCTGTCACCGTCGCGACGGTGACAGCGTTAGTTACTTTACGTTAGCGTTACGTTTACTTTAGCGTTAGTTACAGCGTTACTAAACCGGCGACGCGTCGCCGGTTTTGAATTTTTTGTGACCGGTGTTCTTTCTTCTATAATATTAAGAAAAATATTGCATGTAAAAATATGAAAATCGGTGGTATTATAGAGAAATGTTTGATAAACACGCTGATGCAGACAGTTTTCATATCGAAGAATTATTTTTGAGAGATATTTAATGTTAAAGTTGGTCAAAATCGTTCCATTAAAAAAGTTTTATAGGAGCAATAACTATACATAGGAAATTAAGCATTTTTAGATGATTTTATAAATTATAAGTTCCCGGTGTGCAGACTGCAATTATTTTTTTAATTTGACCTATTTTTTGAGGTTTTATTTCTATTTTAAATTCAAATTTTCAGCAATTCGAGAGATATTTTTTGCAACTTTTAGAAAAGGATAATATTTTAATTTGTTGCCAAATTTAAAAACAGCACAAAGAATAATATTTCCTTCAAATTAAAAAATTATTTACACGCGACAATTATAAACAGAAAAAAAACTTTCAAATGCGAGTTACATGCTTACGTTGTAAAAGCAGGCAAATATTGATAATTATAAATTAATAATTACAGTATTAATAAAAATTGCCAAACCATAATATTGCTAAACAGTTTAAATTTAAAAATATACTTGCACGATACATTTATTTCATGCTTTGAGATAATCTTTTAAAACTAATCTGTATATATTGCGCAATCGTATCAATGAAACACCTCTCATCGATTATTGAAAAGCATTTAATGCATCTCCATACCTATAAGGGGAGTTACCATAGGTGGGTCCCTGTTCTGTCGCCAAATACCGCCAAAAAAAGACGCCAACTTGGCGATATCTCTAATATTTCTCCAAATTCCCGTAGACTTCCATTGTAAAGCAATAGGTGGGTGGGGCTTGTGAGTGCTTAAGCCATTTGGTAGGCCTCCCCACCTAGCTGACTCTTGTGAAGCAATAGGGTTTACTTGCTTGCAGAAAACCAACATGTTAAGGTATTTTGAACCAATGCAGATGTTATTGAAACGGCTACAAGAGTCGCATTGCTCTCCTGTTGAGAATTCGAAGACAGCTCAAATAATATTTCCTTTCTAACAACAAAAGTATTTTCACATGAATATTAGAAAGGGAAAGAAAACTTTGGTGAAAATTACGTCAGATTTAAAACGATACATTTAAGCGATACATTTTAAAGCTCATCAAATTAGCGTGCTTCTAGAGTTTGTGATGTCTGAACGGGGGTTGGCGAGCGTAGCTCGTAGGGGGCAGAGCCCCCTAGTTCAATAAGAAAATCAAGTGAAAAACTGAGAAAAAAAATATTAGTGCGGTTTTTAATTAGATGTTTAAAATTGGATTTTTTTTTAATTTTGGAAAAAAATAATTTTAATTTTTAAAGTTTTTTGGATTAAATTATTTGCAATTAACATTTGCATTATAATATCTAAAAATGTGTTTTTAAGTTGATATTATTTATTTATTTATTTATTTACTTTTGGTGGGGGTCCGAGTCCCCTGCAGGCAAGTATGGAAGATATCCAAGTACACCTGAAACTCTTCTGTAAGACCTTCATGGATACATTTGATTTTCTATATTGACTACTTCTTATTGCTATACTCTTAAGACTTGTAAAAAGGATGGTTTTTCATTAAAAATACATCCTTGGCCAAGAGGCTGTATTTATAATCCGCCTCCACCCTTATTTCTAATATATTTGTAAAACTAATAGTTAGATACAAATGTTAATTGAAACAATTATGATTTTTTTTTAATTATTTCAGTTTGTAAAAAAAAGGCAGCAACTCATATTTTACGGAAGCCATTTTCTTTAACGTTTTTTTAAAATTATGAAATTATTTTATTTCCTGAAGTTTCTTTGTTGTGTTCTGTCAGTTAATAGATAACTATTAAAATTATTAATAAGGTACCTGTACCCAATATGGACACCCTAAGGAAAATTAATTTTTTTCACCCCCGTGTGAACGTCATAGGACTCCAAAAATATATGACCAATATCCCTGGACTGTTGACTATCATTATTAAAATTAGCGACCTTGTAATTATTCTGGTTTAATTTTAATGATAAAAATAAAAAAAATGTTTACAATTGTCCATATAAGGAACCACCTGTCCCTATTATGTACATGCATGTCAATATTAGGGACAGGTGACTCCTTATTGACCTACTAAACAGGGTGTATGGAAAAGCCACTCTTCCAAGGGATTTTAGAGGAGAGGAGATAAAAGAAATATATCTTAATGTATTGCGGAGGAGGGGAGGGGCAGTAAGTATCTTCAGAACATGCACTTTAGAATGGGGGTTCATTTTCGGTTGTGGCTCTTGGATCACCCATGCAAAGCACCCCAGTTACTACAAAATATTATGAAATAATATAGTTGGTTTTGCTTCGCTTTATTGCATCTGCCTGCAGAATTTACATCTGTTATTACTCATACTTAGTCCTCACAGGATGGACAAATAAAAACTTCTTCGTGATGGGCGGTAAGTCTCACACAGTCCTCATGGATATATCTGCCGCATGTCTGCAACAGCATCAATACTGCATAAGAAGCAGTACCAGCTCTCCTTTGTTGAAGAAGTCATACCGCTGATACCTGCGATTTCGCCAACAGATACCCTACTGAGGAAAGGCTTCTTTTGATTTTTCTCCAAAGTCTTTTTGGAGATTTTTTTCTTGGAGGATTGGAGGATACAGCAAGTGAATTTGAAGGTTCACTTGCTGTATTTCCAATGTGTACATAAGGTGTACATATTGGGAATCGAGCACAGTTTTACTAAATCTTGTAATAAATAAACAAAGAAAATATTTTTAAGCAATATATGCAATAGCGATCGAAAATATGTTTTATCAGCTTTCTAAAACACTCCACTTTTTAATATTTAAAGTAATTTTACCATATCTAATAAGAATTTAAACCGATCAGCACACCACGAAACAACAAGTTTCCTTCCAAATGACGAACAGTGCGCTTTTTTGCACTTTCCAGGCTTAATTATCTTTTCAACTGCTTTTCTTCATTGACATGTAGTGCCATCTCTCGATCAAAATTGTTATTTTTAAAGATATTAGGGGTGACCATATTGAGAGCACTGTCCATATTGGGTACAAGTACCTTAATTCTTGCAGAAATACCAAAATATAGAATAGCTAATTTTCAACAAAAAAAATTATGATAATAATTATTATTTTTTTTAACTGATATGCAACTTTTATTATTTTAATTTGTAACAAGCGTTAATAAAAATTATAAAATATGTTTATATATTTTTTTTAAGAATTATTTTCATTGTGGGAAACTAAGTTCTTCATTTTTCAGTTTTTCATGCAAGAATTATTTCAATATTTATGATTCAATATTAACTTTAATAATACAACGTACAGAAAAGCAAAGGTGCTTAATTAAGAATTATTAATTATTATGGGTTTTTAAGATATATTTTTTAAAATCCCATTTTAAGCAAATGGTTTAATTAAGAGTAGAGTTGTTAGTTTCATCACAACTTTTACAAATTGTAAATACTTAAAAAAAATTCATAACTGTATTCGTTTTAAAATTTGCATCCGTCTAATACATGAAGGGTGTAGATGCGAATTTACACATTCTTCACTTAACCTAGTTTTGAGAAAAATGCAAATAACTGATTATCATTAATAAACATGATATATTGGCATAATTTTTTTGCGATATATTTGTTGCCATAACAACTACTTGCGCATAGTTCTAAACCTGTAATAATCCTGTTAAAGCTAGAATTTAAATTTAAATATGGAAAATGCGGGTTTTTCAGCAAACTTTTGTGAGTAATGTTAATTCTAAACCAAAATAGTTATGAATTTAAAACAACAAGAAACAAAAAGAAACCTATTCTGAACATTACTTTTCATTATGTTATTTTGGAGGGTAATAAACAGCAAAAATCAAAACGCAAAAAACATTTATTAAAACTAATTCGTGCAAGAATTTTATTATTAGACATGGCTAAACTTCTTAGCTGTCATTGAACTAGTCAAACAGTGTTTTACACTATTTCACTATTTCTTACTTCTGTAAGCATTAACGGAATTTACTTCTATTTTTGGCTCACAAATTTGTTCATCCGAGATTTTCACCATTTTTTTCAACCAAAATATGTTCATTATGGTAAAATCCCTATTACAGCCTTAGAAAGATGATCACAGTGATATGAATAACTCAATACCTTAAAAGGGGATAATGTGACTTTTGCATCTGCACCATTCACATAGGCACGTGCTGGTCCAATGAGGAGGACATGTGCCCCTGCTCCTTTAGTCAGAGGCACCATTATCCAGCACACAGTACAGCCTCTAATACAGTTCAATACAGTATTTCCCTGTTTTTAAATTTTTCTATGATTTTACGACGACAAAAATCGTTTCATTAATGCAGCATTTATAATTAAATATAAAGAAATTAATTCAAATAGCTTTGTACTTTAAATAATTTCTGAATGAGATTTTAATGACTATTTCAGATCTTTTTGTATGTGAAGGTAATCGACAGTTTTTTAAACATAATTTATCAAAAAAGTAATAAAATAGATGCGGAATCTCTAAATTCTAAAAAGGCTTGCAGTACTTTCATCGCGGTAGCTTGAATGTATGAAATTAACTAAACAATTCGTGCCTCCTATTTATTAACTTATAAGCAAATAAAACATAAAATATGAACAAAAATTAATGCATGAAGGAAGAATTTAATGATTTACGAGTTAAACAAACCGTAAAATTCGTAGTACAAACAACTCAAAACAAACACACGTAAAAACAATACAAAATCTAGAAGCGGCCGCTAGCAACAGCGGTGTGGTATAACAGAGCATTCTTCCAAGAGATCAGACAGTGATGGTCAAAGTGTTCACTTCCCATGTATGTGCATTGATGTAGGTTATTCGCAAATCCATTCGATATCGAAAAGAGCATTTCCATTAGACTTCGAAATAACAATAGTTATAATACGCCCATATCTGGTGATATATGTCTAATAGATAACTAAATGGGAAATATTTAATTGACATCTATTCTGTTAATAGTATGCAAATCTAAAAAATTCTTCTGTACATTGCAGATGTATTATCATTTTAAATTGACATTTCATTGACAGAATGTGTTGTGAACATTAGACGTCGAAAGAATGATAGTTATAATGCGTCAAAGCAAGTCATAGATGTCTAATAGATATCTAAATGGGAAATATCTGATAAGACATCTATTTTCATAGTGCTATGCACATCTAAAAACCTTCTAGAAGAAATAGGTGTATTTACAATTTAAATCTAAATTTTATATATAAAATGTGTCATGTGTGTCCATTCTTCATCCTCGATAACAAATGGATCGAGAAAATCTTTTCCTTTTATTCTATTCCTTTTGCCATATCTTTCCCCTTTCCTCTTACTCAGACTCCACATTCACAATATCATTTTTTTTAGCTTTCTAAGTCGAAATAGCTTTCCAAGCCTCAATAAAAGTAGAAGATTTCGTCGTTAGTATTATTACTTTGAACAATAATCTAATTTATCTCTTAATAAATTAAAAGAGATAAATATTATAAGCTAAACTGTCATAATTAGAAATACGTTTCAATCGTTGAATTATAATTAATTCCAATTAATTCCTAAAAAAATGTTTTGATTGTGCAGAAAAAAATTTATTAGCCCGAATGTCTGTAAAAATCGGTTTAATTTACTGACTATTATGTATTCAGTACAAACTTTCGATTATCTCAAAAAAATTTCTTTGTATGTCTGAAATAAATGTAGATTATTTCCGTATAATAAACAATTTTTTTACTGGTATCCTGGCTGGCATCTTCTTTTTATAAAATTAACAAATTTCTTGATAGTGCATTATCACACAAGTAATTCGATCTTGTTAAATTCCCTGTATTAAGAAATTTTATTCTGATTATCAGCAAGAAAAGTAATAAAGAAAAGTTTTAGCCGCATCTTTCCGCTTTTATGTCATCCATAAGTGCAAACGCACCCTATTCTTCCTTTCGGTTCGAGTCTATAAAAATCGCTATTTTATCTCTTATAACGTCCAGAAATACTGTCCATTATACTTACCGCATGCAGAGGTTTACAGAAAAATTTCGTCTACGCTTAAAAGAATATAAAATAACATTTAACATTTATTTCCAGCTAATAATCCATAAAAAAATTGACCTTATTCTTCCTTTTGGTTCGAGGGTACCAAAATCAGCATTTTACCTTTTGTTACGTCACAGGAATATTATCCATTTGCAATATTTATTTTATGGGTTACTAAATGTCAATAAAAGCAGACGATTTCACCGCTGAAACTTGTACTTCAAGCAATATGAAAATGAAAGTTGCGTTAAATATTGAATACAACCTGTCGCAAATTAGAAATGCATATCTTGAATCCAAAGAATACTATCCTTTTTTATACGTTTACTGAAAAAATGATTTCACATTGTAAAAGTATCAAGCCGTTTTATATAGATTATCACTAAGCGGGGCATAAAGAAAATTCCTATACAATATCTTTTATCTTTTCTGTCATCCACAAGTACATATTTGCGATATCTATTTTATAGATCCTAAATCTCCATCAAAGTAGAAGATTTCACCGTTAAAGTTGGTACTTCCAAGAAAATACGACATGCATTTGTTCGCAATAAAAGCGTCATTTCCGTCAGACGTCGAAGAAACAATAGTTATAATACGTCTGTACAAAGCCATAGGTATCTATTAAATATCGAAATAGGAAATATCTGATAGGCATCTATTTGTTGAATCTTATGCTTATCTAAATAACTTTATGGGCGTTATAGATGTATTTAGATTCTCATTGATAAAATGTGAAGTGTGGATTCCTTATTCACCCTCTATAACAATTGGATGCAAAACGCTTTTTTTCCTTTTATTCTCTTCCTTTTACAATAATTTTTCCCTTTTATGTCATCCATGACTGCACATTTATAATAGCAATTTGTAGATTTCTAAATCTCAATAATAGTAGAATATTTCATCGTTAAAAATTTTACTTAGAACAATATGCCAATTTCTGCTAAATAAAATAATATTGATAAATATAGAAAACTAAACTGTCATAATTAAGAGATACGTTTTAGTCATTGAATTATAATATTATGCAATGTTAAACACACTGTAAAAAAATCTGTTCATTTGACAGAAACAAAAGTATTAGACAGACTCCAGTAAAAATCGGTTTACTTTACGGAAATAATCTCTATTTATTGCTGATTTACGGAAAAAATCTGTTAAAATAATCGAAAGTTTTTCATGATTACGTATTTGTTCGTAAAAATAAACATTTTTCTTTTTTTGCTGGCAATCTGGCGGACAATTTTTTCCTATAAAATTAATAGATTTTTTTTATATATTTTTTTATTTTTTTTTCTTTACAGTGCGTTACCACATAAGTATTCAATAAAAGCAGATGATTTCCCCGTTAAAACTTGTACTTCGAGCAATAAGAGAATAAAAGTTGTTTTGAATATTGAATGCTAATCTGTCCTAAACAGAGATACATATCAAAATCTGAATTCAATCCAAAGAATACTATCCAGTTTTATAAATTACTGCAAATATAATTTTATATTATAAAAGTATCAAGAGAGGTTTTATTTAGATTGTGACTAAACGAGATATAGAGGAAATCCTGACCGATATATTTTAGCTTCTATGTCATCTACAAGTGAATATTTCGATATATATTTTTTATAGATTCCTAAGCCTCAATAAAAGTAGTAGATTTCACCGTTAAAATTGGTACTTCGATCAAAAAACGTTTTGGCTAAGTCGACAGGAAATGTTGTCAATAAAACCGGTATTGCATGAAAGAAGTATTGCTGGTGAGAAAAAACTTTCGCTGTCCTGATTTTCTTATTCTGTCTGATATATCTGTTATTTATTTGTCCGTAAAATATCTTATTTTTCATTTTCTATGACTCTTTGCGATGCGGTTTTTGAATATATTCAAGTATTTAGATTCCATAAAAACGAGTTTAAAAGAAAATATAACTACTAAAACTTAATAAAATTTTCTGAAAATATGAAAAGCATTTTTTTCTGGCATGTGACGTTTTTATTTGAGAAACTTTGCCCATATAATAGTAAGTATACTTCGGAATTTATTACCATGTACAGTCGTGGAAAAAAAAAAAGTAAACACCCTCTACTAACTCTGCAACTAATTATAGTAGAAGAAAGTTACTGGTACCAATCGATTGGAAATAAAGTCTACGTTTAAAAGATGTATATAAAACTTGCTTAGGGGGCCATCTGCAAATCAAAACCAGGCCAAACTTTGTTTTTTTTCAATGGCAAAACCCAATTTTGACAATATATTTTAAATCTTTTGTTTAAACTATGCCTAGAAACTTAATTTTTATTCATTTGAATAATAAGGTTTTGAATTATAAACATTAAAAATTTAGTGATTCTAATGTTAAATTGCATTTTCATATTTTTATTAATATCGCCTGAAATTATAATCCTAATGCGATAATTTTGTGTGTGGTTATAATACTAAAAAACCCAAACATAAATACGAGGGTGAATCAAATATTAACCGGAATTTCTGCCGGGAGGCCTGAAGGTCATCCTGATGGCGCTCAAAGCTCTGCGCATGGCAGGTGGAGATGTCATATGAGTATTTATGCGCCGATATGTGCTACTCTCTCCGGCCCTCAGTCGGCATCAGGATGAATAAGGGAAATGTTCACCCCAACGTTGCGCAACGCATTACCGTTAATTTTCTCACAAATGAAGGCGTAAGACCGGCTGAAATTTTACGAAGACTTCAAGCACAGTTTGGGGAGACATGCCTGCAGAAATCCCAAGCGTATGACTGGCACAGAAAGTTTGTGGAAGGATGAACAAAAGTTGAAAACACCCCTCACGCCCCCCCCCCCCCCCCCTCGAACAAGTTTGACTAAGAAAAACATTAGCGCCATTCGGGACATTCTCGAGGGTGCTGCCTACTACTATCAGCTGTTGGATGAAACAAAACGTGCATATCTGCGGAAAAGACGTGAATTTCCGATCGGAGAAGTGATTTTTCTTCATGACAGTGCCCGTCCCCATACAGCCAACGTGACAGGCTAAAAGTTGCAGGAAATGCATTGATCATCACTGGAACACCCTCCCTATAGTCAAACTGTGATTATCACATGTTTGGGCCTTTGCAAGAAGCAGCTGAACGATTCGGCGATGAGACTGCTTTTGAAGCCTTCTTGTGCAATTGACTGTAGATACACCCTTCTTCTTTCTATGATGAAGGCATAAAAAAACTTCCGACCCGTTGGAAAAAATGTGTTTTGAAATTAGGAGATTATATAGAAAAATAATATGTAACTTTCTGTTTTGTATCTTGTACCAATAAATTAAAAAACAAAAATTCCGATTTATATTTGATTCACCCTCGTACATTGAATTTCTTATTTAAAAAAATTTATAATATGAATTATGAAATTAATATTCGAAAAAAATATGAATTGCAACATACAATTTTTTGATAGGTTTATGTTTATTATATCCTGTTTTATGCGAATTCTCAATTTCAAAATTTTCTTTCAAGTAATTTTGGAATTACCATTAAAAAACGGGAAAATGATGGTTTAAGGGTCCGACTATCATGTGCAGAAAATCCTAATTTGAAAAAATATGTTTTTCTCATTTTATTGATATATTTGGGCTAGCGACAGTCGAAACTTATTAAGCATGTAAAATGGTCATATTAGTAAGAAATAATACATGAAGAGATGTGACATAGTCATTCTGTAGCAGTGTTGGGCAGAATCTGATTACAAAGTAATGAAATTACAGATTATAATACATTACAATCTCCTCATAATGCAATTGATTAACATGTAATGCATTAGAAAGTAATTTCAATCATACTTTTGAAATGTATAATCTGATTATCGCGTAATAGATTACAAATCAATTCTCATTTTATTTTTTAAAATTTAATTAGTTTAATTTGTAATGGATTACAAGATGATTCAGATTCGATTTCTAATTGCATAAGTGAATTAACCTGTAATCGATTACAAGATGATTCAGATTCGATTTTTAATTATATAATACAATTAACCTGTAATCGGTTACAAGATGATTCCGATTACTTTTTCAATTATAAAATTTCGTTAACTTGTCATGGATTATAGGTCAATTCTAATTACATCTTTAAAAGTATAATTTATATTAAATTCTAATGTATTACAAATTAATGTAAATTACGTTCGTTCAGAATCCAATTTGGTTAACATGTAATGTAATACAACTTAATCTAAATTACATTGTGTGAAATGTATTTAAATTAAATTGCAATCAATTACGAGCTAATTCTAATTGCATTTTTAGAAATATAATTTAGATTAAATTCTAATGTATTATAAGTGAATGCCAGTTATGTTTGTTCAGGTTACAATTTGGTTAACGTGTAATGTAATATAACTAAATCAAAATTACATTGTATGAAATGTATTTAAATTAAATTGCAATCAATTACGAGATAATTTTAATTTTATTTTTAAAATTCATATGAAAATTACTTGTAATTCATTGCAAGCTGATCACAGTTACGTTTATAAGAATGTAACTAAATTATAAGTAACTAATTATATGTCAGTAAGTATTAATGTATAATGTTACAAAACTTAATAGAAATTTTTAAATAGAGCTGCATATTTACTAATTATCTACTTATTTTCACGTAATTACTCGTTTTCTAGAAATATGCTTTTTTTTCTTTTTCAATTCAGACCCGAAAAACGCGCTATACAGAGTCTGATCCACTGATTTTAACGTGCTCGTTACAGTGCATACATCATAATTTTACAAAGCGATAAGATTTGTGTTCTTTAATAATTTTTATACCCAGAAAAAAAGTCAATATATAAGGTTTAAATTATTACAAAATATAAAAAACTGTTTATTGCTCTTGAACGGACAATTTCACGTTATTTTTAACCTACAGATCTTAAATATCCCTGTGGTATAAGTAATTATATATAATGTATTTAAATTTTTGTAGATAATCTGATGATTCAGAGTGCAATGTTCAAAATGAAGGAACACACATATATAACTCAAATGCAAATTGTCGACACAAGTTTCATATGATAAAGTAACAGTTTTAAAAGTGGAGGGGGGGGGGGGGTGAGGCTCTATAGAGTTTTTATAAAAGCCCTCCCATATTTTAGTATATCAAAAATATAAGAGGCTGACAAATTAAAATAATTAGAACTCAAACTATAATTATCGAAAAACAATGATACTTTGTATGATAAGCGTAATCTTTAAAATCTGGACGGGGACATTGTCGGTGTTTTTAACTGAAGCCCCCAACTATCACTATAGCACAAATATAAGGGCCCGTTAAACATAAACACTTATAAGCCGGATCCAAATTGTCACAGAACATACAAATTTCATATGATAAAAGCAATTATTTTAAAAGAGGAGAGGGAGTCTTTTTTTGGTTCTGTTTGGAATTGAGAATCTTTTCTTGAAATTGATTCCGTTTTTATGGTTGTAAAAACAAAACAAAAAATTCTATATTAAAAATCCAAATTCGTCGAATTTCAGTTTACCGTTTTATGTATTAGTTTCAAGAAAAATTAATGTTTCATCAGAAAAATTATTAGCACATAAATTGAAATTCGATAAATTTGAATTTTGAGTATTAAACTTTAAATCAACAATGAACTTTAAATTGAGAAATAATAATAATAAAGATAATGTCTCCCCTTTCTAAAGATTACGTTAATCTTACAAAATATGAGTGATCTACAATAATTACAGCTCGAGTTATAACTGTTTTATGTTGTCATCACCTTATACACTAAAATATGGAGGATTTGCTATAGGAAACAAACACCCTCTGAAAACGATTACGATTACCATACGAAATTTGTGTGAGATGCGATGCGACAAGTTGAATTCGAGTTATACGTATTTGTCGTTATCTAGACCTTATATTTGCGCTATACTAAAATTTAGAAATCTCGGGTTAAAAATGCCCACAATGTTTCACCTTTATAAAGATTAAGTTTACCTTACAAAATATGAGTGTTCTACGATATTTACAGTTCAAGTTATAACTGTTTTAAGTTGTCAACAACTTGTATTTATAATATGCTACAATATGTTGGGCTTCTATAAAAATCGACTAACCCTTTAGCCTTTAAAACGATTGCGTTTACCATGCCAAATTTGTCTGGGTTACGACAATTTATATCAGAGTTACAAGAGCTTTTGGTTATTAGGCCCTTATATTTGCGCTATACTAAAATTTACTGACCTAAGGTAAAAAAATGCCCCCCCCCCTTCTGATTATTTTTACCATACAAAATACTAGTGTCCTACGGTATTTACAGTTTGAGTTATAAGTCTTTTAAGTTACCAGCCCATTTTATTTATGATACGCTAAAATATCGGGGGGGGGGGGAGGGTGCAGCTCCAGTAAAACATTGGTAGATTATCCTGGTTTAAAAATTCCCCTTTATCATTAAAATACTAACTGTAATGTATAATATCAAATATCATCCTCATTATAATGTCATTGTAAATGAAATTTCTTAATTCTCATCAAAAGAATATAATCATAAATAAGTACAGTCTCAATTACAGTTAGAATAAAATCTAATTAGGAATTGTGCTGTTTCCATTACACGTAATTGTAACTAAGTTTCTTAGTTACCATTACAACAACGTAATGATAATTATAATTATCTCAAGTACATTTGAAATCAAATCAATAATCTAAATTTACCATTCACATTGCACGTAATTGTAACTAAACTATTACAGTTACAGCATTACCGCACCGTGATGAAAATCATAACCTTCTGCATTACAGTTACAATCATATGTTAATAAAATAATTGCCATTGAAATTACACGTCATTGCAATTATAGTTTTCTTAATTATAATTGCAATTATATAATGATAATCATATCACTTATAATTAAAATAATAAAACTTTGTAAAAAATCACCATAAAATTAAAACAAAACACAGGACGCGTTTCGAGCTAAAAACATAACAGCTCGTCATCAGCTAAGCATACACGTGTCCGTAAACGAACAAGTTCAAAAATGAACTGAAGATAAAGAATATTGCGAAGAATGCGACAGATGGCGCTACCTGATAGAGGGATATGCAAAAGGGAAATGTGTTGAAAAAAGATAGAAGAGAAAATGAAATGGAAAAAATGGAAATAAAAGAAAAAAAAATAAAAGAAGTAAATTAAAAATATAAATAAAAATAATAAATAAAGAACTATAAAAGAACAAGAAAAAAAATCCAAATTATTATTTTTTTTTTTTTTTTTTTTTTTTTTTTTACAAAATAAAAAGAAAAGAAACAAGAGAAAAGGGAAAGGAATTACAAAATTAATTTCCACGCTGGAGATAGGAAAGGAGATGATTGGAGATCATTGACAAGATTAGCAGAATTTTTAGAAGTAAAATATGCTTCATGAAAATCCAAGTGAGAGGGAGAGGCAGGGGAAGAAATAATTTTGGCCATGGAGAAATTGAAACAATGACTGGAAGACCAACATTGAGAAGCAATCGAAGATTTAGAGATTTCTTGATTTGCAATATATCTCTGATGCTCGCCTAATCTGAATTTTAAAGCTCTCTTTGTTTGACCAATATAACCTAAATTGCAAGAGCAAGGAATGAAATAAACACCCCACCGGTTCTCAGTAGGAACAGGATCTTTTAGAGAAGAGAATTTAATTTTATTCATAGGTTTGAAGATAACTTTAAAGTTAAAACGAGAAAGTATTTTAGCAATTTTGAAACACAGAAGAGAATAAAAGGGCAGAACTATTATAGAATTAAAATTAGGAGGATTATTTAAATCAGAAAAAGGACGTTTAGGCTTATTAAATTTATACAAAGCTTTATCAATTAAAGAGGGATTATAACCACGAGCAAGGGCAAGAGATTTCAGATAATTAATTTCATTATTCAGAGCAGAAGAGTCAGAACAAATGCGTAACGCCCTAAAAAAAAAAGTATAAAAGGACGCCACTTTTTGTTGAGGAGGATGATTTGAAAGGGCATGAGGAGGAAGGGAGACAGCGAAAGGTTTTCTATAAACGGAGGTAGAGAACCGATCTGGGAGTTTTGAAACCAAGACGTCAAGGAAAGGAAGAGAATTGTTCTCTTCGACTTCGAGAGTAAATTGAATACAAGGATCAACAGAATTAACAAGAGAAAGGAGATTAGAAAGATCAAGGTCAGATGGAATTAAAATGAAAGTGTCATCAACATACCTAAACCAGAAAGGAAATTTAGATAAACTGAAGAGTTTTTCTTCAACAAAATGCATATAAATATCACATAAAAGAGGAGACAATGGATTACCCAAGGCCAGACCCTCAGTTTGAGAATAGAAAGAATTGTTAAACTGAAAAGCAGTTTGCCTGACACAAATACTAACTAAATGCAGGATTTCATCAATCTCAATGGAAGAGTAATGAAATTCGCGCAACCTTCTTTCCAAACAATCAATTGCCCCTTGAACAGGCACGTTAGTGAAAAGGGATTTAACATCTAAGGAAACCATTATATAATTGCAAGGAGAAAGGCGTTTAATTTTATCAACAAAGTCAAAAGAGTTTTTCACGCTATGAAAGTTAGTGGAAGATAAAGGAGCGAGTAACTTAGAAAGGAACTTGGCAAGTTTATAAGAAGCAGTACCAATATTGGAAACGATAGGGCGAAAGGAAAGAGTAGGTTTATGGACCTTAGGAAGAGCATAGAAACGAGCACAATTAGCGATAGTAGGGGTGACCAAACGTTTAGTGTTATCATTAAGAAAGACAGAATTTTTAATGACATGCTTGATGTCAGATAAATGCTTAGTAGAAGGATCCTTTTTTAATTTTGAATATGGACAAGAGTTTAACATAGATTCAACGTGGGAAATATAATCAGATTTATTGAGAAGAACTGTTTGACCGCCTTTATCAGCCTTAGTAATAAGAAGGTTAGGAACGGAATTAAGTTCACTGAGAGCAGATTTCTGAGAAGAAGAAAGATTAGACTTATTAAAAGATTTATTAGAAGAAATGACATTAGCCAAAAGGTAGCGAAGAGAATCAAGTTGACCAGAAGACATTTTACTGTTTTTGAAAGAATGTTCAATGGGAGCAATTAAGTTCGGAATAGAAGGCTTAGAAATGCACGAAAAATTCAAGCCAAGTGAGAGAACATCACGCTGAGAATCAGTAAGAGAGTGAGAGAATAAATTGACAACATAATTTTGCTCAAGAGGAGAAATACTAGGAGCAGAAGAATTAGAAGTCAGAAGAGAAGAAAACTTTTTATCCAAAATAGCATTGTGACACCTAGATTTGAAATCGACGTAAGCAAAAATCCGTTTCTCAAGGAAAGGGAAATAAATTACAGTTTTACTTAACTGTAAATGCAAAGAATATAATTCATATTCGATGCAAGAAAGAGAGTAACGAACATCTTGAATGATGGCTCTAAGAATAGCAAACTTACTCCTAGTTAATGCATTTTGAACACGAATGGAAGAAGGAAGCTTGAAAATAATATTAATGAACTTAGGAATAACCCTTGAACGTTTACACCTTAAAAGAAAATTAAGCCTATTCAAACATCTGGCGCGCTTCAAACGAAGGTGCTTGAAACGATTAATAAGTGAAGAACCCATAACAAGAAAGAAGGACAACAGGACCAGAAAATGAATAAAAAGATAATAAATAAATAAGTAAATAAATAGAAGAAAACAAAATAATAAAACTAAAATGAAATAAAATAAAAATAAAACTAAAAACTGGGAAGAAAGAAAAGCAAATACCTTGAACACGTGCAAAGCAATAACACGGTGCAGCACCCAAATAGTTGAATACAGCGAAACAGCACCGAAAACTGGCGATATGAAGCAATTAAAATAATAAAACTTTGTAAAAAATCACCATAAAATTAAAACAAAACACAGGACGCGTTTCGAGCTAAAAACATAACAGCTCGTCATCAGCTAAGCATACACGTGTCCGTCTAATCTTTCTTCTTCTCAGAAATCTGCTCTCAGTGAACTTAATTCCGTTCCTAACCTTCTTATTACTAAGGCTGATAAAGGCGGTCAAACAGTTCTTCTCAATAAATCTGATTATATTTCCCACGTTGAATCTATGTTAAACTCTTGTCCATATTCCAAATTAAAAAAGGATCCTTCTACTAAGCATTTATCTGACATCAAGCATGTCATTAAAAATTCTGTCTTTCTTAATGATAACACTAAACGTTTGGTCACCCCTACTATCGCTAATTGTGCTCGTTTCTATGCTCTTCCTAAGGTCCATAAACCTACTCTTTCCTTTCGCCCTATCGTTTCCAATATTGGTACTGCTTCTTATAAACTTGCCAAGTTCCTTTCTAAGTTACTCGCTCCTTTATCTTCCACTAACTTTCATAGCGTGAAAAACTCTTTTGACTTTGTTGATAAAATTAAACGCCTTTCTCCTTGCAATTATATAATGGTTTCCTTAGATGTTAAATCCCTTTTCACTAACGTGCCTGTTCAAGGGGCAATTGATTGTTTGGAAAGAAGGTTGCGCGAATTTCATTACTCTTCCATTGAGATTGATGAAATCCTGCATTTAGTTAGTATTTGTGTCAGGCAAACTGCTTTTCAGTTTAACAATTCTTTCTATTCTCAAACTGAGGGTCTGGCCTTGGGTAATCCATTGTCTCCTCTTTTATGTGATATTTATATGCATTTTGTTGAAGAAAAACTCTTCAGTTTATCTAAATTTCCTTTCTGGTTTAGGTATGTTGATGACACTTTCATTTTAATTCCATCTGACCTTGATCTTTCTAATCTCCTTTCTCTTGTTAATTCTGTTGATCCTTGTATTCAATTTACTCTCGAAGTCGAAGAGAACAATTCTCTTCCTTTCCTTGACGTCTTGGTTTCAAAACTCCCAGATCGGTTCTCTACCTCCGTTTATAGAAAACCTTTCGCTGTCTCCCTTCCTCCTCATGCCCTTTCAAATCATCCTCCTCAACAAAAAGTGGCGTCCTTTTATACTTTTTTTTTTAGGGCGTTACGCATTTGTTCTGACTCTTCTGCTCTGAATAATGAAATTAATTATCTGAAATCTCTTGCCCTTGCTCGTGGTTATAATCCCTCTTTAATTGATAAAGCTTTGTATAAATTTAATAAGCCTAAACGTCCTTTTTCTGATTTAAATAATCCTCCTAATTTTAATTCTATAATAGTTCTGCCCTTTTATTCTCTTCTGTGTTTCAAAATTGCTAAAATACTTTCTCGTTTTAACTTTAAAGTTATCTTCAAACCTATGAATAAAATTAAATTCTCTTCTCTAAAAGATCCTGTTCCTACTGAGAACCGGTGGGGTGTTTATTTCATTCCTTGCTCTTGCAATTTAGGTTATATTGGTCAAACAAAGAGAGCTTTAAAATTCAGA
Source organism: Maratus speciosus (assembly GCA_963932465.1). Classification (NCBI taxonomy): domain Eukaryota; kingdom Metazoa; phylum Arthropoda; class Arachnida; order Araneae; family Salticidae; genus Maratus; species Maratus speciosus. The sequence goes on along the minus strand of CAWVRF010000728.1, from coordinate 185,427 downwards.
TTAGGCGAGCATCAGAGATATATTGCAAATCAAGAAATCTCTAAATCTTCGATTGCTTCTCAATGTTGGTCTTCCAGTCATTGTTTCAATTTCTCCATGGCCAAAATTATTTCTTCCCCTGCCTCTCCCTCTCACTTGGATTTTCATGAAGCATATTTTACTTCTAAAAATTCTGCTAATCTTGTCAATGATCTCCAATCATCTCCTTTCCTATCTCCAGCGTGGAAATTAATTTTGTAATTCCTTTCCCTTTTCTCTTGTTTCTTTTCTTTTTATTTTGTAAAAAAAAAAAAAAAAAAAAAAAAAAAAAAAAAAAAAAAAATAATAATAATAATTTGGATTTTTTTTCTTGTTCTTTTATAGTTCTTTATTTATTATTTTTATTTATATTTTTAATTTACTTCTTTTATTTTTTTTTCTTTTATTTCCATTTTTTCCATTTCATTTTCTCTTCTATCTTTTTTCAACACATTTCCCTTTTGCATATCCCTCTATCAGGTATCGCCATCTGTCGCATTCTTCGCAATATTCTTTATCTTCAGTTCATTTTTGAACTTGTTCGTTTACGGACACGTGTATGCTTAGCTGATGACGAGCTGTTATGTTTTTAGCTCGAAACGCGTCCTGTGTTTTGTTTTAATTTTATGGTGATTTTTTACAAAGTTTTATTATTTTAATTGCTTCATATCGCCAGTTTTCGGTGCTGTTTCGCCATATCACTTATAGTTACGATTACAATGCTAATTGAATTTCAAATTCAGATCATAATTACACATAATCTTAATTATATTTTTCTCAATTATAATTACAATTATATAACGATAATCATAGCATTTATAGTTACAATTACAATGTTAATTGAATCTCAAATTCAGATTATAATTAACATGTAATTGAAATTATCATCTCTTACATGGCATTACATTGTAATGAGATTACAAATTAATCCGATTGCGAATTTGCCTAACTCTGTTCTGTAGCATTTCAACAATCGGGAACCGAACTTCAATTTGGATACAACCCCTAAAATCGGCTCATTTTCAACTAATTAATTTCTCGGAAAATAATCGTACGAATTTCATGTACATTTGGGTTTAGCTTAATTGAAGTGTATAGAATTTATTTAAGGTGTCAAACCTGGTTATTGCTATTGAAAAAAACTTAGTTTGGGTTCGTTTTTATATATAGATGGCCACCTAAGCAAATTTTATACACATCTTTTACACGTAGATTTTATTTCCATTCATTTGGTACCTGTAATTTTCTTCCACTATAATTTGTTGCAGAGTTACCAGGGGGTGTTTACTTTTTTTTCCACGACTGTATGTTAATAGAATAATGTTATTATATAATGTTTAATGATACTTTTAATAAAGTAAGGCGGGAATTTATCGTGGGATGCGCAGAAAAAAAAATCTTCATGATTAAAATTAGAAGAAAGACTCTTTTAAATTAAATTTTGTTTAAATTTAAAATGTTGTGAATTAGAAAACTTACCTCTAAAGTGGGTAGTTGGAATTCTTATACTATCGATTTTATTTGGCTAAATTCAATAATTTAATTTTTTAATATATTTTTGAGCTATTATGGCTTCTACACTACTAAAAATATCAATTGTTATATTGCAGCGGATTCTCTGATAAAGTGAATCTGTTTTCTGAATGCGAACGTTTTGTCCGATGTTGACCTGCGTGCGTGAAAACAAACCTCGGTTTCTTATTTTTCTTTCATTTTCTCAAGTGATTTTATTAAAATTCGTATAATGTCCATTTTATCCGCAAAATTCAGTATTTTAGTTTTTTAATATATCTTTTAACTATTGTGGCTTTTACACTTCTAAAAATATCAATTGCTATATTATAGAGGACTTTCTAATTAAGGGAGTCTGTTTTCTGAATGCGAACGTTTTGTCCGATGTTAACCTTTGTGCGTGAAAACAAACCTCTGTTTCTTATTTTCTTTAATTTTCTCAAGTGATTTTGTTAAAATTCTTATCATGTCGATTTTATCCGCAAAATTCAGTAATTTAATTTTTTAATATATCTTTTAACTATTGTGACTTCTACACTTCTAAAAATATCAATTGCTATATTATAGAGGGCTTTTTGATAAAGGGAGTCTGTTTTTTGAATGCGAACGTTTTGTCCGATGTTAACCTTTGTGCGTGAAAACAAACCTCTGTTTCTTATTTTCTTTAATTTTCTCAAGTGATTTTATTAAAATTCGTATAATGTCGATTTTATCCGCAAAATTCAGTAATTTAATTTTTTAATATATCTTTTAACTATTGTGACTTCTACACTTCTAAAAATATCAATTGCTATATTATAGAGGACTTTCTGATAAAGGGAGTCTGTTTTCTGAAGGCGAATGTTTTGTCCGATGTTAACCTTTGTGCGTGAAAACAAACGTCTGTTTCTTATTTTCTTTAATTTTCTCAAGTGATTTTGTTAAAATTCTTATAACGTCGATTTTATCCGCAAAATTCAGAACTTTAATTTTTTAATATATCTTTTAACTATTGTGACATCTACATTTCTAAAAATATCAATTGCTATATTATAGAGGACTTTCTGATAAAGGGAGTCTGTTTTCTGAATGCGAACGTTTTGTCCGATGTTAACCTTTGTGCGTGAAAACAAGCGTCTGTTTCTTATTTTCTTTAATTTTCTCAAGTGATTTTATTAAAACTCGTATAATGCCGATTTTATCCGTAAAATTTAGTAATTTAATTTTTTAATATATCTTTTAACTATTGTGACTTCTACACTTCTAAAAATATCAATTGCTATATTATCGAGGACTTTCTGATAAAGGGAGTCTGTTTTCTGAATGCGAATGTTTTGTCCGATGTTAACCTTTGTGCGTGAAAACAAACCTCTGTTTCTTATTTTCTTTAATTTTCTCAAGTGATTTTGTTAAATTTCTTATAATGTCGATTTTATTCGGGAAAATTCAATAATTTAATTTTTTAATATATTTTTTAACTATTGTGATTTCTACACTACTAAAACTATCAATTGTTATATTTTAGAGGATTCTATGATAAAGGGAGTCTGTATTCTGAATGCGAACGTTTTGTCCGATGTTAACCTTCGTGCATGAAAAAAAACCTCTGTTGCTTATTTTCTTTAATTTTCTCAAGTGATTTTGTTAAAATTATTATAATGCCAATTTTATTCGGGAAAATTCAATAATTTAATTTTTTAATATATTTTTTAACTATTGTGATTTCTACACTACTAAAACCAAAGACTTTTAAGATGCATAGACCTGCAAACTGTCAGTTTAACTGGGGATTTTTGATCACAGCTGTTGTACGGCAGTATATATGTTGAATATTTTAATTTACCTAAGAAAATGCTTTTATCAGCATATTTTGTCACTCGAATCATTAAGTATTAGTCTATCCTATTTCATTTAGGCTTTAAAAAAAAACCGTATTATTCATAAATTTTTGTTTTTTTTCGTATAGCAAGTAAGTATTTCAATAAACATCCTACAAGGATAAAAATATAGTGTTACTTTCGTTAATATGCATTTTTTAAATTTACCTTTTTGCATAAAAATTCGTTTAAAAAACGTAGATTTCTTTACAAGTAATTTAAAATTTTGTAAATTACTATATTATGTTACAGTTCCTATTTTTAATCTAAACGTCCCTACCAGTTACTTTTGTAAGTCAAACTTAAAAAAAAGGTCGAATTATAATGTTTAACAACCTGTTTCCATATACATTTCGTCTTTATTTAGGTATATAAGGCATGCTAAAATTAGGTACTCATTTTCAAACATACCATCCATAAAATTATTAATAAATCGCCTTATTCAATTTTATTTCTAAAAATTTAATATTTATAACGCATATTTAGCTATAACAAATAGCTTCATATAAAAAAATATGCCATAAACGTCATATATATTGATAAAAATTAATTTTTAAGCTCATTTATTTATTTAACTGAATAACAAACATACGACTTGTGTGCCTGACATAAAGCCCGCTTATAAGTCGGAGACAAGATAGCACAAGGAAATATTACAGCACAAGAGAAATACACCCTGGGAGTTCCACACAAAGTGTGTGTGCAGTGGAACCAGCGGGAATCGAACCCACAAACTCTTATGCACAAGCGATTGGCTGACTGGTGCTTTGACCACTCAGCCGCAGAGCCCCGTTTAAGCTCATTCTAGCCATAACACTTAATGGTAAATAACCACATCTGACGTACAAACCTCGCGGTTCAGGTGTTTCAATTTACTTCAGATGGCTGCCATGATTTCACATGCTATTGAATGGGAATTGCCGGTCTATGTATCTTAAATGTCTTTGACTAAAACTATCAATTGTTATATTTTAGAGGATTCTCTGATAAAGGGAGTCTGTTTTCTGAATGCGAACGTTTTGTCCGATGTTAACCTGCGTGCATGAAAACAAACCTCTGTTTCTTATTTTTTTTTTTCTCAAATGATTTTGTGCCTCTTGGAATCTGCGGTTTGCGGTTTTCGCTGCAGTTCTATTATAGTTACGGCATGCTGGTTAATCTGCGGTGTATAAAAGTGCGACTGAAAGCTGGTATAGTTTGATTTGAGTAGATTCCTGCCTCGTGAAATGAAACCAGACTGGAGTTCTAATCCTTTGAGATTTTAAAACTTCTATCGAACCTATGAGCTCTGAGATTATGATGTCAACTGTTAGTAGAGAGAATGCGCCATTTTTGGTAAAAGTGTATTTCACCATAGTTTAGTTACGCAGTATCCTCAATATCCGATTTCTGTTACAGATGAGATTTTGGCAAGAATCACTCTTTTCTAACTTTTTACGACTGCTCTTTCATCTTCACCTAACCCTTCATTTATAATGGCTGTTTCATAATAATAGAAGCCTCCAGTCCACCAGAAGAAAATGAAGTAATGGAAATGCCGGGGGTGAGACTAAATTCTGAAAAATCATAATTCCTGTTCTCTAGTTATTATTATTTTCTCTCAGTGATTACATAAGGAAAAAGAGAATAAAGCCCGTTTTCCGGAAGAATTCGGAACTTTTTTTGTAACACTGTCTTTATAAAAATTACATTGAAAAATACGTATTTTTAAACAACATTGTAAGCAAAACAACTAATTTATACTACAATTGAGACTAAAACATGGCTATAGCTAATAAAATGACACTTCCAGACATTATTATCAATAGGTCGGCATGTATCCAGTTCTTTGCGTATATGATTTTATTTATATTATAGAAACATCTTCTATTAGTATACCAAAAATAGTTCAAATTGAAGCTGCATTACTCAATTAAAAGCCGCTTTCAAGCCATTCACGCTGATATTCTTCATTGCTTATGAATTCTTTTGTGTAGACCTGTATACGATCTATAACATTTGCGCAGACTACATTTAGACCGAGTGCCGGAAGCACAGACAATCACCTCATCGAGTTCACGGCTGAAATTCTAGAATTAGTTAAAACTCGATACGCATATTAAAACGAAATCTGTCTGCCAAGTCATATCTTGGTGGTAAACACCTGAAAACCTGATTTTAGCGGCTGACTCGTACGTTTACTACTGCGTTTTCCTGCTCCCAGTCCTCCACGTTTTCATACTTTTGGGTGCAGGAAAACACAATGCTAAACCTATGAGTCGACCGCTAAAATCAGGTTTTCAGGTGTTTTCCAGCAAGATATGACTTGGCAGACCGATTGCGTTTTAATATGTGCATCGAGTTTTAACTAATTCTGGAATGTCAGCCGTGAACTTGGTGAGTAGACTGTGTGTGCTACCGGCTCCCGGTCTAATTGTAAGCGAAAATTTACATTTTTGATAATATGTTTTTGTACTTAACAGGTTATATCAATTATATATTCATGTTTCAAAGTTTGGCGCAAGTAGTTAATATATATATACTAGGGGGTTCTGGCCCCTGGAAGCTACGCTCGCCAACCCCCGTTCAGACACTGTAGAATCTAAAAGCACGCTAATCTGATCGGTTTTAAAAAGATTAGAGAAGATTGAATTATACTAAAAACACCTGTAGCGATCTCCCTGTAAACGGGTTTTCATTCAATTCCCTTTGATTGCAAAAATTTAAGGTAGAATAAATTGCTGTTAAGACATCCAATGGTTGTTTTCGTGTTTGGTTAAAGAAGATCAGTTAAACATTTGAAAAGAAGCTAAAATAAAATGAATTAAGAACAGAGTCTTTGTCTCTCGGTATTTTTTAACAGCGTTATAAAACGATTGACATAATGCAATTACTAAAATTTGCTGCTTTAACCCCTTCAAGGGCGGTGGTTCATTTTTGTACCACTTAATTTTAATTCTTAAATGCCACATTAGCATCAGAATATTGGGATGAAAATTTCCCTTTTATTAAGTAAGTGAACAAAATAAAGCTCCAGGACCGGACGATATTGATGGAATAATTATTAAAAATTTGTGTAACAGATTTACAACTCTTATGTTGACGCTATTTAATACTTGTCTTTTACTTGGTCACTTCCCAAAATGTTGGAAACGAGGAATGATCATCTTTTTTCGAAAACGTAATAGGACAGCTGAAAAAATTAATTCGTATCGACCTATTACTCTTCTCCCTATGATGGGTAAGTTATATGAAAGACTTTTAAAACTTCGAGTTATTACAATGCTGGAGTCTTCAAATTATCTTGATGATGGACAACATGGCTTTCGTGAGGGACGGAGCACCTTGACAGCCCTTTCTGCGTTAAAGAATATCATTGGAGAAACACTATCAGTATATAAATACTGTGCAATGATTTCTTTTGATATCAGTGGTGCCTTCGACGTTTTGGATTGGCGTATTGTAGCCGATATCATAAATATCTTACCTATTTTTGATTACATGAAGTCTACACTTAAAAATTACATGAGTCATAGGCTTAATTGTTTTAAATATACGCATGGATTAACATGGTTTCATGTATTCCGTGGCTGCCCGCAAGGGTCATGTCTTGGGCCGTTTATCTGGACACTAGTTGCTGACAGGATTTTAAAAAGTTGCAAGCAGAGAGGATTACTGATTATTTCTTATGCTGATGATAGCGTTATTATAGAGGGCGCAGATACGCGCTCTGCGCTAGAACATAAAATGAATACTAGTGTTCATCACTTTTCGGATATCTGTTCTATACATCATTTGCAAATTAGTGCAGAGAAGTCAGCCGCAATGCTGTTTGGGAGCCACACTCTTAGTAAAAGAAGACCAATTTTTAAACATAATGGCAAAAGTATCAGTGTAAAGGACAATATTCTTTATTTGGGATTTCTACTTGACAGCAATTTTCGCTGGATGGATCACCTAGATATGATTAGAACTAGGCTTAACGATTTCACGTGTAAAATGCGCCAAACCAGAATCCGTGATAGAGGTCTTCCTTCTATTTATCTTAAAATATGGTACAATACCGTCTTGAAGAAACGTATTTCATATGGGCATGAGATCTGGATGCCTGACTTAAATCAACATGGAATAACAAGATTACTCTCATGTCAACGTCTATGTCTGCTATCTGTCTTAAAGGCATATCGTACGATTTCTAATGACGCATTGTGTGTTTTGGTGGGTGCTCCACCACTTGACATAGAACTGAATTTGTCTTCTAAGCGTTATAATATCATTTATGGAAATGGTACAGTCTTGATTGGCAATATGTGTTTTAAAGGTGAAGATTTTATGAATAAACTGAGGACATATAATTATCCTTACTTCTTTGAAAACTTAAATATAAAATTTGTTAAGGCAGTGGTTGATACAGTACCAGTGGTGAATCATCCGATATTGTATACTGATGGTTCTCGAATGATGAACAGTGTAGGAGCTGCATTTACGGTTTGGTATAGGGATTCTTTTATGCTAGACATGAGATTAAAATTACATGACTATAACTCTGTTTTTCAAGCAGAATTGGCTGCGATAGACGAGGCTATCAGTTGGTGCATCGACTCCCCGCATGATTCATTTCATCTTTATACTGACAGCTTGTCATCAATTTACGCTCTTCAGCGCTTATTTCCATCTAACGGTCAGCTTTTTAATATCTTCAACTCTTTGCGCCTGTTACATAATAAAGTCATATATATTGGCTGGATAAAATCGCATGTTGGAATATCAGGAAATGAAAGAGCGGACATGTTGGCAAAATCAGTTATTATAAATGATCTGTATGATAAAGTTCTACGCATTCCTGCACCAACTTCTATTTTAAAGCGTCATTTTAAAACACTTCTACATGATCAATGGCAGGTTTCTTGGGAAAATTCGGAGAAGGGAAGAGATACTTATGCGATATTAAACAAGGTTAACGATTTATGTCTATGTGAATCCCAGGTGATAGGTTATTTTCTTTCTTCACATGGAGCATTTCCACAGTATCTGTTTAAAATAGGAAAACGCCCAAATAACAGGTGTAACTGTGGTGATGTAGGAAGTATACAACATTATTTGTTTGGACATTGTCCGTTAATGCCTTGTACATTTAAATTCAACAGGAATTGTACACTGAGATGGAACATTCGAAACGTTCTCATCACCCGTTCAAACTATAGAAAACTCTGTGCTATGTACAACGCACTTAATAGGGAATACTCATTTATTAGGTATAAATTTTGATAATTTTTACACTTGTAACTATTTACTTCTATCATACTGTTAATACTCATCAGTGGTTCGCTACGGACATTACGTGGTTTTCTGACACTACATCAAAGGCTCAACATTGTGCCTTTTATAGTAACTGTCCTTTGTCTGACATTTTTGTTGGCGGCGATTTTCTCTTGAGGTCTGAACATTATGGTGATCTTTCTTCAAGTTAGTTTTTCTTATATAAAACTTTTATGAACATTTTTCTTTCGAACACTGAACTCATTTGAGCATTAGTGAACAGTGAACTTTTATGAACATTTACACTTCATAATCTTGAACAAGGATTTATAGTCTTAACTTTTGTTATACATTTAAGTCACTTCACTTTTGTTTTTATTTTTATTATTATGATGAAAGCAACATCAATTGTTTTGTAAATTTACGATTTACTATGTAAGTTCGTCAGAATATGTGCCTTTTTCCTTGTTATTTTGGGTGCTTTCCGATGTCCAGCATCGGTGATTGTTGTGGGGTTTTCCACCGGAGCGTTACATCCTATGCCATTCTTTGGTTGGTGCTCCGGTCGGGTGATCAAGTAAGTGAACAAAAGCATTTTTGTATTTCGAAATTTGTTTGTAAATTCTGGTGCCATTCACTGATTTCAAGTTTTTACGAATGGAAGTGCGTTGTCCGTGAAAGGGTTAAACGCATATTAATGTATTTATTATTTTAAAGTTTCCTTTCCCTTTTAATATTCACGTGTAAATACAATTTTCAGGACATAATTTTCAATATTTTCCTGAATTTTCCTGCCTTTAACACGTACTCATTTAATAGTAATTTTAAAGTTTTTTTCCGTTTTTAATAGTCACGTGAAAATAAATTTTTAATCGTTAAGAAATATCATTCTTTGAGCTGTTTTTAAAATTAAAAACAATCTCTCTAATAATAACCTAAGTCATGTGACTATCATCAACAGCTCCAGGCGGATCCCTTCGCTTTTTATATTCCTGGCGGCCATTTTGTTACTTTAATGTTAGCCAGCCACAAGTGCGATAAGTCGCCGAATATTATCCTATAACCATTATTTCGTTTATATTATAATAGTCCGAGTCATGTAACTGCCATAAACAACGGGCTGATTCCTTCGCTTTTCATAAGAAAGGTTTCCATTTTGATTAAAGAATCAAAATTATTTTTTCGAATAAAACTACATAAAAGTTGCCATGATCACAAAGCATTCCTGGTACTTTTATGTTAGCCGGGTGAGAATCTCGCCAATAGCTTTTTTTTAACTCGCCAGTTAGCATTTTTTTGTTTTTCGAGTGGTAAATTAAAACGGTGCTACTTGGTTATTCCATCGACCAAAAATCTGTCGCCAAACTATAAGATTAAATGCCAATAATGGTTGATCGTAAATGTCACATTCACTTGACTTTAAGGAAGTTACACATGTTCACGTCATCAAGTGATTTTTATTTCGACGTTTTATTTGTCTTTTTATTAATGTTATACTAATTTATTTGTTCTTTTGTTATTTAAAATTAAAAAAATATGTTAATTTGTATAATTTGGCTATTTATATAATTTGGCGAAATTGGTCGACGGGAGAAGTAACAACATTAAAACGTTGCTTTGAAGTGGAAATTAAATCTCATGATATGTTGCATTGTCACATACGCACCGGGTTTGGCGTGATTTTTTTTTTACGACAATTTGGCGAAAACCTCGTTTTCAAAAACCTATTATATATGTATTTTTAAATTATTTTCTGTTATTTTTAAAATGAAATAACAATAAATAAAAAAAAATTAATTAAAAACTATAGAAGAAAACAATTTATAACATTTTTTGTAAATCAAAAGAAAATAAATTCAAATAAACATTTATTAATAAATAAGCACAATAGCCGGGTTACCATGTCAGGCAAAATAACGCCATTTTGGCGCCAATTAGGTACCCCGTTGCGTATATGACATCTGTGTCTAATATTTTTCTTTTCGTTTCGTTCAAAAAAAAAAGAATGAAGTAAAAGCCATTTATTTTAAAGGTTTCAATTTTAAATGAAAGTTTTGTATTAAATAAAATGATAATGAAATACAAATTGAATTCTGAATAAAAGTAACATGATGCATTTCTTAGCATACATTTAAGGGAGGCCAAACTCGTCTCCAAATTAATTTAAAATAACCTTTTCTAAAATATGAAAAAAAAATATTTCTTATGATTAAAATTTCAGTTGCCATCATTGAAAAAAAAGTATTTAAAATTAGAAAAAAATTAATATTTCGAAAACTAATTCTAATTTTAAAATTCCAATACCAGTTTTGAGATATGTGGATCAATACGGATTTTTGGTGTTAATTTCATCGCAAAGTATTCCATATTTTAGGAGAAATCGCCGTGACACGTAATCAGTTGTTTAATCAGTCGTTTCATAGAATCGTTACATAAATTCGTTTCAATTCCATTCATTAGGATTTTATATATATAGGGTAGATATGCACTTAACTCGAGCTATTACATATTTTTAAAAATAAAATCGTGCGCCACACAGTGTGAAGGAAATGCATGTTATCGAGGACATCGATATAGAGCTTGTAAAGTATTGCGGATTGTTATTTGGTATGCTTATATAATGCTTTGCACATCATGTTATTTCATGAAAAAACTCGCGATAATTTTTGAAAAGGAAAATATCAAATGCCAGGCTCAAACTAAACAATTTGGTAAGTTTTCAATATTATGCAAAATTCCATAAAATGCACAGGTTTATAGAAGGTTAATATTTAAGTATTGCAGCGCAATACTTATTTATTTCCAGCGTCACCTCTCAATGTTAAATTAACGTAGAAAAGCCTATGGAGCTCATAACTTTTTTGACTTTTCTTCCCACCTTTTTGTCTCTAATGCCACTCATTTTTTATTCTTTTCTAATTCTAAATAATATTATAAATTTAAAGTAGGAAAATGTTTGCCTAACGTCAGTTTCAAAACGGATGATAAAATGGCTTTGCATATGGGTGAATTATAACCCAGAGAATAACAAGGGCTAATTTTTATGTACATTATTCAAATATTTTTCATAATTATCCCAAATTTCGCTTTTTTCATTGAGAATCAACGGACATTTTTCTCCATTGATGCAAATAATTCAAAAGCCGTAAAAATAATTGGTCTATTTACAGTTGAATGATTTTCACGTGAAAAATGACACTGAAATACTTTTTTCTTTTTTTTTTTTTTTTTTTTTTTTTTTAAAGAATTAAAAGAAGTTGAATATGGCGTCATAGTGGAAATAAAAATGACCTTTTCAAACAGATTTTTTACGTTCAGATTGGAAGTTTTCGCCTAAAGTACAGCAACCTGTATTACTGCACTGGTGAAACATTTTGAATTATACATAAGTAAATTGCATCATAAATTGTGATACGATACCACCTGAATCAAAGTCTGATGATAGTACCCTCAATTTAATTTGAAATGTGTTCGTCTAAAGGTAGTAGTTATTAAAAAACTTGACATATTATGTGTTGTTACGCGTGTTTAATTAACTTAACTTCTTAAAATACCGAGCATTTTGGCGTGTTTGTGTATTTAAACACTATTGAAGACAATGTAATATTGAACGACACATTTAATAAGCACACAGACAAATACAAACGGTAAACATACTTCACAACCAAAGTTACAGTTAACAACCGGTTAAATAGTTATAAAGGTTAAATGCAGAGTTTGGACTTAACACTGTCGTACATAGTTCAGGATAATGCCACATCTCCCCCTTTTATAGATTTAGTCGATTTGGAGGTTTAACAGTTCTTCCACTTCGAGTTACAACAAGTTGGTTGATTCTAGGGTTAAGCTGATCATTTTTTTTAGTTGATCCTGAAAAGTTTTGTGTTCCATTTTCAGGTACTTCACCTTTAGAAATTTCTGTAGAAAGAGCTTTCTCGATGTCATCATCTGTCGGACGTGGTTGCAGTTTCGCATTTGGAATTAGATGTTTTCTGTTTCGTCTCAGGATATGATGTCCTTCTTTTACGAAATATGATTTTGGTGTATCCGCATGTTTCTGTACTGTACCAACAGCCTTTCTATCGGCTATCCACACTTTCTCCCCTGGATTTATTGACTTGAGTTCATGTGAGTTTTGTGGTATGGGTAACGTTGTTTGTAATCTCCTACCCATCAATAACTCAGCTGGACTATATCCATTCTTTAAAGGCGAAGCTCTGTAACTGAGTAGTGCTAAATAAGGATGTTTGGATTTTTTCAATCTGAGCTTGATAACTTTAACAGCATCTTCTACAAATTCATTGCTCTGTGGGTATCTTGGACTAGACGTGATATGTTTTGCATCCATATGCTTTTGCAAATTGTTAGAATTCAGCTGTTCTCGTTACTTCAAATTGTTTCCCATTGTCAGACCTAACAATATCGGATATTCCATGTCTGGCGAAAATTGGCTTGCAATGTAAAATCATTTCTCGAGATGTAAGCCTGTCTAATTTAGCAATTTCTGGGTAACGTGAATAGTAATCAGTCACTAACAAATACCAGTCTGAATGAAGTTTGAACAGATCCATAGCCACTATTTCCCAAGGTCTTTGAGGAAATCCTGTGGGTTTCAACGGTTCCGAAGGATTTTTAGCTTCCTGTATACATGAAGTACACTCTCCCACCAACTTCTCTATGTCTTTACTGATACCCGGCCAATATACTGCAGATATCGCCAAATCTCTACATTTACCTATCCCGATATGGCCTTCGTGTATTTTCTCTAAGATTCCTTGTCTTAGCTTGCGTGGAATGATTATTCGAGTTCCTCGCATAAGTAATCCGTTCTGCAAGGATATTTCGTATCTCAAAGACCAATAGACATCCTGGTTCCAATTTATTTTTTTCCGGCCATCCTCGTAAAGCATAGGCTGTTAACATTTTACATGTTGAATCTTGCTTTTGTTCCAATTTTACCTGTGAGAGCCTTTGCGGAGCTACAGGAACAGATTCTGTTAAAAGATTGACATAAGCTTCGACTTCGTCTTCTAATTCGAAATCTGGAACTTCCTCCTGGAGAGGTGATCTAGATAATGCATCTGCTGCACATAATTTTTTTCCTGGGGTGTGAAAAACATCAAAAAATATCTCATCAATCGCATTTTTAATCTTTGAAGATGAGGAGTTAAATCATCTAAGGATTTTCTTGCCGATATAGGGACAAGAGGTTTGTGATCTGTCTCTAGAATAAACCTGGTGCCTATCAAGTAATTACAAAATTTTTCACATGTCCATTATGCGCAAGTGCTTCCTTTTCTATTTGTGCGTAACGTCGCTCAGTTAGAGTCAGCGTGCGAGATGCGTATCCAATTACCCTCAATGCAGAGTCACTCTGTCTTTGACACAACGTCGCCCCCAGACCGTAGGATGAGGCATCGGCTGTCACAATAGATTCTTTTCCAGGATCAAAAATTGCCAGCACCGGTTCGGACGGCAAAATATCTTTAAGATTTTTCAGTGCTTCATCTTGCAATGAATCCCAAATTAATTCGTTCTTCGTGGATAATAAAGAATTCAAGGGTGCTAAAGTTTCGGAAAATCTTGGGATGAATCGTGCGAGGTAATTAGCCATACCAATAAGTTGTTTAAGCTCTGTCTTATTTGTTGGAATTTTGAAGTTGCGTATAGCTGCAATCTTTTCTTCGTCGGGATGTATTCCTATCTCATCGATGACATGACCCAGAAATTTTATGGTCTTGACATTAAAAACGCATTTTTGTTTATTTAGTGTAATTCCCGTTTGTTGAAGCCGTTTTAGTGTCATTTTTAACCGTTCGTCGTGTTTTGCCTGACTAGACAACCAAGCAAGGATATCGTCCATGTTGCAGATAATCCCATTAAGTTCTTCTAAGGTCTGCGACATTCTCCGCTGGAAATGTTCAGGAGTCGACGAAATTCCGAATGGCAGACGCAAAATACGAAATCTGCCAAAGGGTGTTATGAACGTTGTGAGGTAAGATGATTCTTCGTCAAGAGGTATTTGCCAGAACCTGGAATTTGCATCCAATTTCGAAAATATTTTTGCCCCTGCCAAGAGAGATAAATTGTATTCGGTGGTTGGCAATGGGTGCCATTCCCTACAAATGCTTCTATTAATTATTGTCAAATCTACGCAAATCCTGACATTTCCATCTTTTTTTCTGACAACAACGGCAGGAGAACACCAATCAGTTGTTTTTTCCACTGGCTGAATTACATTAAATTCCTGCATTTTTCTAATTTCTAACTTTGTTTTTTTCTAATAATGGCACAGGTATTCGCCGTGGAGAAGTAAGAGCATAAGGCTTAACGTCATCGATAAGTTCTATGTAGTAGTTACCTTTCAGTAAACCAAGTCCTTGAAATAGAGAAGGTAATTCATTAACAGGATCGAAACTACTAATACTACACACACAGTGGCCTAGTATATTAGGACCTAGCCCAAACATTTTTATGGCGGGTTTCCCCACCGAACATGTCTGGAGACCTTCAATAACATATATTTCTTCCAAACAATTTTTTCCTTTGTACTGTATATTTTCAACAATCTTCCCCTTAAGTTTTAAAGGTGATCTATCTGGACCCAAAATTACTTTACCTGTTCTTTTAATTTGAACATTTTTCAACACTGTTTGTGCAACATGAGGAGGAATAACAGTGTGGTCAGCACCACTATCAATTTTAGATTTAACAGATTTCCCTAATATCTTAATTGGTATAATCCAATCATCTTCATTTTCCACATTTACCACTAAGCAAATAAAACCTGCTTCAAATTTAACTTCGTTAATCCTTTTAGTGGATGATAAACAAAATTTCTCCCAGTGCCCTTTCTTCCTACATTTTCTGCAAAAAGTGTCCTTGGCGGGACACTTCTTTTTATCGTGCGGAGAATAGCCACACCATTTACACTTTGATATGCTTATATTAACTTTATTATCAAGAAAATTCTTTCTTTTTGAAAATTGTACAGATTTCTTTTTATGAATTACTCCATTAACAGATGAATTATTTACTAAAACAGACTGTTCCTTTTTGATCGATTCGGATAAACGAACTTTGTCTATCGCCGTTTGCAAAGTAAGTTTAGGATCTAGTTGTAACTTTTCACTTAAAGCCAGATCAGTAATACCAACAACTATGCGATTCCTTAATAATTCATCATGTAATGCACCATAATTACATTTATCCGCAAGTGCATATAAATCAGTAATGAAATCATTAACGCACTCACCTTCTCGCTGTAGTCGTCTGTTAAACCGTGCGCGTTCGAAAATTACGTTTCTTTTTACAAAAAAAATGATCATCGAATTTACTTAATACAACCTGTAAGTTTTTCTTCTGTTAAAGTGAAAGCAAGAAAAATATCTTCGGCCTTTTCGCTCATGAAATATATCAGAGCATCAACTTGTTCCTCCTGTGTCTTCGTACTCAAACCCGAAGCAGTTCGGGCTCGAAGAAACCTCTGTTTCCATTTGGGCCACTCCGTTGAAGTCAAAAATTGAAATAAGTCCGGTGGCGTTATATGATATGCCGACGCAGCTGCCATAATTGTTCGCAGAACGAAACTAGAAGTTGATTTCGAACTTCGAACCACACAGAATGCTAAGTTATTTCTTTACTTTTTAACCGCTGCCGCCATGTCGTTGTTACGCGTGTTTAATTAACTTTACTTGATAAAATACCGAGCATTTTGGCGTGTTTGTGTATTTAAACACTATTGAAGACAATGTAATATCGAACGACACATTTAATAAGCACGCAGACAAATACAAATGGTAAACATACTTCACAACCAAAGTTATAGTTAACAACCGGTTAAATAGTTCTAAAGGTTAAATGCAGAGTTCGGACTTAACACTATCGTTCATAGTTCAGGATAATGCCACATATTAAACGAAAACCTTATTTGAAGAATAAATAAAAAAAATATATATTTCGTACATTGTTTAAGCCCGAGAAGGGACAGATATTAAGATATTTCATTCAATTCGTTTTACATTTAATGTTAAATTTTTGTAACAAATAAGTTAAACCAATTGAACATTAAAAAATAAAAATGAAGTTCATACAATATGACACTTTAAACAACCTAAAAACTTAGATTCCGTTCAAATGAAATCGAAATAAATCTTAGACTTATTTAAAGTTTTGTATTTTGCATGTATCTTATCCTTTTATATACAATCGTCATAAACATATTAATCTGCAATACAAATATTTACAACTTAAAAATGGAAAATTCTAAGATTTATTTCGATTTCATTTGAACGGAATCTAAGTTTTTAGGGTGTTTAAAGTGTCATGTTGTATGAACTTTATTTTTATTTTTTAATGTTCAAGTGGTTTAACTTATTTGTTACAAAAATTTGACATTAAATGTAGAACGAATTGAATGAAATATCTTAATATCTGCCCCTTCTCGGGCTTAAACAATGTAGGAAATAAATTTTGTTTTTTTAATTTGTTCTTCAAAATAGGTTTTCGTTTAATTTTATTTTTATCCCGTTAGCTGATTTTTCATAAACTCTGGAATGCACAGGACACGTTCATCTAGTTTTCGAGTTCATTTTTAACACTTTCCTGCAAAGCTGAAAAGTGTTTATGACTTTGGTTTGTCCGCCTGTCCGATCTGTAACTATCCTAAATACACCCGGATCGCACTGAATTTTTTGTATGTTATTGAGATGTAATATAGCATGCTCGGTATTGAAGATGAAGTGCCTACATTTAGAGTTCATTTACAGTGACGGTCAAAAATATTCTGTTACTTTACAGTCATTGGAAAAAAAATCAACTTCATTTAAATGATGTTAGACAATTTGAAACATAATGAAATTGATATGCATTTATGAAGTGCACTAAAAATGTATTATGCAGAATATCGGCTGTAAAGCAATTATTATTTTTTTTCAGGGCCACACAAAAAAATTCCGTTAGATAATAGTTTATGGGGAAAAACTGTTTGCAGCGTACTATTCTGTTACATTATTTCAAATATAATGAAATTGATATACATTACTGAGGCTTACTACAAGAGACTTGTCGTATAACACGATGTGCATAGCATTTATCGTTCATTTAGAGGCACACACAAAAGATTGGGATGTAGTACTGTGTGTGAAGTACTGTCTGTTAGCGATAATTGATGACAGTGTGATTTCATTTATGTTATGCGTGGTTAACTAAATTTTTGCTTACAATGTAGTCTGTGCAAATGCTAAGGATCATATACAGGGGTACACAAAAGAATTCGTAAAAATGAAGAATATCAACGTGAATTGCTTGAAGGCGGCTTTTAGCTGATTAATGCATTTTCAAGTTGAACTATTTTTAGTATGCTAATAGATGTTTGTATATTATAAATAAAATCATGTATTGTGGCAAGCAAAGAACTAGATACATGCCCACCTATTGATAATAATGTCTGAAAGTGTGATTTCATTAGTTTGAACCATGTTTTAGCCTCAATTAAAATTTAGCTCATTATGTGGCACACATAAATATCTGTTAATAATTTACAGATCTACACAAAATAATTCAAGTATGTTTCCGTATATAGATAGAAATTGCAGAAAGATGAATTTTCAACCTATTGCGCATTTTCTTACTAAGCTAAATTTTAGCATACTATGTAGAATATATATAAATCAGTAGATTAAATGCAGGGCTGAATAAAATAATTGGACTACTTTTAAGATATGGGCGGTATTACTGATATCTAGTTTTCAAATGTGTTATGCCTTTTCTAAAATGTTTATTTAGATTTTTTATGTCTGTTTAAACAGCAAAATTTCATTAAAGAATTCTGGAAATGTTGGAAAGTGTTTCATAATCTAAGCTTGATGCATATATTTTTTTCATTGCTACGGAGTTTAGCGATTTCGTCCAATGTTCATTGATATAACATATTTAAATTATTAAAGACTGATTTACCTCTAGAAGGCAAAATAAACGGAGGTTTTTAGCATTTTTTTCTGGAAAAAAAATAAAATTTTAGTTCTGGGTTTTTTGCATGTTATTTATTAACATTTCAGGAAAATTTCAAAAACATTTTTAATAAAAAATTAATAATGTGACTCTTGTTGCGTGGGTGAATGTCTTAGCATGCGCGCCCTGCACTTCTAATAGGGCGGGATCCGATAGATCACCGCCCCACCAGTGGCTGAGAGGTTCTGCTCTCGAAGCTGGTAAATAGGAGATGCTGGGTTCGAACCCAATAACGCCCGTCGACCTAACCGTTCGGAGTTTTCCGTGGTTTTCTTCAAACCTTGGGAAACCTTGCGTAAATACGGATTAGGTTCCCTTAGAAAGGACCCCACGGAGTGCACTCCCCCTAGGGCCTTTATCCCTTGTGCAGATAATCAGCCGTCATAATTAACACCGATGGATTACCAAAGTCGTTTGCCATCTATTTTCCTTAAGGATTATGAAAATAGATAATATTGTCCGGAGGTCAAAAAGTTGAAAATCAACAAAGATCATCCATTTGAAAAAATAAAGGTTTATTTATGACCTATTGTTTTTGCAATTTGTAGTGCTACTAAAAATATTTACTTTTTATAAAAATGGCTGAAAGGGGCGCAAGCTCTAATAAATTATGATACTTTAATTTTAAAAAATAGCAAGATCGGTTGAATAGTTTTTGCGTTCTGATCCCACCCACTTTGAAAAAAGGTCATTTTACGTAAAATGCACTTATAGTGCTTCAAAACAGTGTAAGCATATGAACGCGATGCGCTAAAGCCCTAAATAACTACAAACGAATTTTGAATCAAATCGTATCACAGGGATAATCTACAAACTATATAGAATAGAAAAATGCAAACAAAAAAAAATCAATTTTTTAAACCGAAAAAGCAAATTTCAGCTTAAAGACATTTTCCCCATGAAATATAAATTCTTTGTCAGTTTTGTCGGAGTAAAATGCAACTCATAAAATTACTTCAGTCCTTGTTTATAAATTCGAGTTCATGGAACTTCATTGAACATTTCCACACAACGAATAAAGCAACTTCAAAAATAGTCATAGCTCATACTAAAGTTTTTTTCACTGAGATAAAAAGACTAATATGTACTCATGAATATTTAAACCAATCAAATAATTACAAAAATAATGGATGAAGGCATGAATAATTTCTTCAAGTATTATTAAAATACTTTAACTCTATAGCGTTCTATTGAAAGATTCCACCGCCTGATTAAATGATTCCTAATAAATTTTCATGAATTATTCAAAAGAAATTTTAAATATTCATGCATCATTTGAAGAAAAACAGCTCCCGTATTTTAACTCAAATTAATGCAAAAAATTATTTAGAATTAAATAAATTATTCCAACAGAAATAATTTTGAATATTAAATTAAATAAATATGTTCTGTGCCTCAATTTGCTCTGTATTTCTCCAGAGCTTTTTTCGTCAGAGAGCTAATGCAAAAATATGAGACTTTAAAATTCAATTAATCAAAACTCATGCGTAATGAGATTTACAAATACACAAAAGTGATTGCTTTACTCATTAATCAGTTATGCGTAAATTTTGTGTTCTAGATGTAGAATTAAATTTAACATATTTATGTATTTCGTATTATAATAAATTTTTATTAAGTGTAGTTAAAATAGGTACATCTCAGTTTTGATTTACTGTGATGCTAATTATAAATATATACTTCATAATATTTTATAAGATAGTGTTTATTTACATATGCATTTAAATTGTATTCAGATTCATCTCATTTGAATAATAATCTGAAAAATAAAACTCTTTTAAAACCACTTACCAGTTCAATGTTTTTGAAAACAATTTCATAAAATTCCTATTTCTTTTATTGCAAAAATCACATTTTCATGCCATTTATAAACGAAATATATTAAAAAAGTAATTACAGATAAAAAACAAAGATGATATATGCAAATATAAATTTACGAGCAAAATTATGCCATTTATGAGCAAAATTGTCAAATAGCTTGAAATATGACGGATAAACAAAAACGTAAGCCTTAGAAATGCAAGCAAGATGAATTTAACTATTAATATGATTGAAGCGATCGCAAAAGATTTATTCGACTGGACGTGAGAGTTTGATTTCAACACAGTAAATAATGGAAATTATACATTGGCTCCAATAATTTATTTTAGCAATAAGTTGTTTCAAGGCGAGGCTAAGAAATCAAACGACAACTTCTCGTTGCCATTCTTATAAGTGACAATCTTTGTATTGCCAT
Organism: Maratus speciosus; assembly: GCA_963932465.1. NCBI lineage: Eukaryota > Metazoa > Arthropoda > Arachnida > Araneae > Salticidae > Maratus > Maratus speciosus. The sequence goes on along the minus strand of CAWVRF010000728.1, from coordinate 164,556 downwards.
TCTTTTTTTAAATAATAATATAGTAGATACGAAATAAAATCTGGTAGGTGTTGTTACACACCCGTAGCGACGAAAACGATTAGAGTTTATAATCTTATATTTTTTCTGAAATCTAACTCTTCACCGTCTGTCCGTTAGAGTTGCTTCGGTTTTCGAGTTATCTCTTGAAGTTCTTTATAGAATACGTTGATGAGGTAACAGGTGATGGATCTTTGTTAGTAACGGGTGATTGGGCTAATTGTGAATTGTCCGTTTCATCTTTTAAAAAAAGCAGGTCTTTAATCTAATGACTGAAATCCGTTTCATAGTTCCATTTGCATCACTATCAAAATACTTGTTGGAAAGTTGCTTTACAACAAATGAAACCAAGTAGGTTGTCTGCAAAGATGACGAAATGTGACATTGTGAATGAATACATGAGAACAACTGGTCAGTTGACAGGATATGAAAATTGTTTTTCTGACATGAATAGCTGTAGTAACAGGTATAAGGTCTCTAATTGTATCTTAAAGTTTTTGCACCAAGTTTGGAAGAGAGACAGCTGAAGGGAATGCAAAGAATTTGCCTGATCAGAAAGTGGCGCTGTATAACATTAAATAAAGAAATAAATAATACAAAAAGAAAAAAAAATCCCATTTGTTAAATTTCATGTTTTTTTTTTTTTTTTTTTTTTTTTTTTTTTTTTTTTTTTAATCAAAAATTTCACGAGTTGACAATTCAACTATGAGGCTGAAAAAAAAAAAAGAACAAGTTGGAAATTGCTCGTCAAACGTGGCAAATGAGGTGCGTTCGTACTATAACTAGTTTTATAATTATTTTTTGCACCCCATATTGTACTCAATGTGTATTTATTTGCAATTCATAAGTGCATAGTCTGTAACATCATTAAAATGCACTTGCAATAATTTTTTCCCATTCCCCTTAATGTAACGGAAAACTTTTGACTGTCCCTGTAATTAAGCTATACATCCGATTTTCATGAAATTTGAAATGGCTCGACAAAATTTTGCAGCAATTATATATTTAAAATTTCAGCCCATTCGGAAAGCTGTAACATCATTAAAATGCACTTGCAATAATTTTTCCCATTGGCTTTAATGTAAAGAAAAACTTTTGACTGTCCCTGTAATTAAACTATACATCCGATTTTCATAAAATTTGAAATGGCTCGACAAAATGTCGCAATAATTATATGTTTAAAATTTGAGACCATTCGGAAAGCCTTAACATCATTAAAATGCACGTGCAATAATTTTTCCCATTGGCCGTAATGTAAAGAAAAACTTTTGACTGTCCCTGTAATTTAACTATACATCCGATTTTCATAAAATTTGAAATGGCTCGACAAACTTTTACAACAATCATATATTTATAATTTCAGACCATTCGGTTGGGTAGTTTTTGCTCTATTATATGCGGACGGACGGACAGACAGGCGGACTGAACGACGACTATAGGTGCTACGTATTTATATAATTACGAACGCACCTAATAAAATTTCAGACCATTCGGTTGGGTAGTTTTTGCTCTATTATATGCGGACGGACGGACAGACAGACGGACTGAACGACGACTATAGGTGCTACGTATTTATATAATTACGAACGCACCTAAAAAAAGAACGTGCTCTATGAATAAGGAGTTTTTATCAAAATTGTAGTAAATTTGAAAATGCTATTATAGAATTTCGTCGCCTGAAAACATTGAGAAGAGGACCGATGTGTATCAATGGCATAAAATATATGAAAAAGTTTTTGTAACTACAAGAGAACTTGAAGTGATCCCAGGAACTAGATGGTGGCGTGCATTTGAAGCCTGTGCAAACTGATTAACTCCTTAACGATCGCTTAATATTTCGAAAAACTATAAAAAAAGTACCTATTTTTTTAATTACAGAAATTCAATAATTATAAGGTTTCTATATAAAATACGCAATTTTTTTTCTTTTTTTTTTTTTTTTTTTTAGGGCGAAAAAAAGATGTTATAGAACAAATTCACATTTGTGGAAAATCCATCATGGGAGAATTCTGTGTTTTAATGTTTGTTTTACACCATACAAATTCATGCAAATAAGACCTTTACTTTTCACATCTTAGATCTTTATTTATCATTATCAAACAAATTTTTGCACATAATATTTGAAATAATATAACATACATTAAATTTTGATTATTAATAATTTTTTGGAGTGTGATATACTTCGAAACATGCAATACAGAGTCCAACATCACAATCAACCCCCAAAACCAAGCCCAAACGCTAATATTCAAAGACTTCACATGGAAATGCCAGTTAAATTTTTCTGGTTTCAGAAATTTTTTCCAGCAATAAATCTCCAGCCGGGAAATATGACGGGCACGAGAAATAACGAACGACACCTCAGCCCGTGATATTGACGCGAGCGAGAATTAAGGGGTTAAAAAGCAGTTTATTCAGTTACTGAAGATCAACATGTAAATGCGAGAAGTGTGGCTAAAACTTTATCTGTGCCATGCGCCACTGTGCACAAAGTCCTGTGTTATATTTTAAAACTTTATTTACACAAAATTTGGATTTTAAAGGAATTAAAATCTCAGGATCCACAGCCATCATTTCCCCAATTTCATTCTTTTCGAAATTGAGAAAGCCGATTCGTGGATACGTAAGGTTTTGTGGTGATGAAACGCATTTCCCTTTATCAGGACAAGTCAATGCACACAATTCTGTATATGGGACTCATTCGAACCTTGCTCTTTGCATGAAAAACCACTACACTTAGAGTATGTAACAGCTTAATGCGGAATGACAGCGGAGTTTATTACAGGATCATTTACTTTAAAACTTCTACTTCTAAGGAACTGGTTCTTACCACTGTAACAATTTTAAATTACAATGCAATTTCAGTGTTGCTAGTGGGCTACTTTTTTTTTTAAATTCAGATTTCTTGATAGCCATCACTTTTTTGAAACGGTAAAATTACCTTTGTTTTCTCCTTAATTAATATGTCATGAAATAAGGCGCATTTTACCATTTCTAAAAAGTGGTGCCAATCAAGAATCTGAATTTTAAAAAAGTAGCCCATCTGGAAACACTGTGCAATTTTACAAAACCATGTAATCTCTGCTTTGCATGGTAGAAGCTGTTTAATCAGAGCCTTTTTCATGGAAGATGGAGTTCCTCCATATATTGCTGTGGCAGTAAAACAACTGCGTCCAACTAACAAAGATATCTCCGCCAAATCTTTGGCGAGGGCAGTATTATAAGTAGAAACGTAAAAAACTTTTTACCTCTCCGCTTCTAAATCCTTATGATTTCCGGTTGTGTGGGTATCTAAAAGACTCTTTGTAGAAAAGAAAATATAATTATGTTGTAAATAAAATAAAAATAAATTAGCTATGAATTTAAATATACAATAAAATATAATAAATCTTTAAGGGTCTTTTGGTACATTGATGATTTGGTATTTTGATTTTCAATTTTGACTGTATTAATGAATATGACATCATATATCCAAACTGTTTAAAGTTGAATAGGGCAAACGTTGATGATTACATTGCAGATTTTTTAGGTAATTCTTTTAATATTTTTTATAATAAATTAATTTTGGATTTATATGATAAAAGAAATAGTTTTCAATTTTTCACAAGAAATATGTCACGTTGGTTTTCTAATTTACATAAAAAGATTTACATAAATAATTAATCAATTAATTCGTTTTAATAAAATTTGTGGCAGTGATAGTAATTTTTATAGACAATTTTTTCAGTTTTAGCTAATCCTTTTTTACAATAATAATTATCCTATGATTTTTTTGAAATATTATTTAAAGATTGTTTTGAAAAGTAAATGGCAACACTGTGGATTTTCGGGGTGACAAACTTATGGTACCATGCTTCTTGAATATTCTATATGATGTGTGGGCCCCAAAGTCTTGTATAAAGAACGGGTCTAGATGGAGGATTGCAGACTAGGATTTGGAAATTTTTGAATGCATGCTGTTTCATGTTTATGTATTTTTCTTGAAGGTTTGGGTGGGTGCACGTTGTTCTGCATTCATACATGTTAATATAATTTAATTTGTTTATCATTTAATAATATTTAAGTTGCAATTTTAAATTAATTTTCTAAGAGACATTTTTTAAAGCCATTCGTTTTGTAATTTAATTATGCTTTGCTTATATTACTTTTTTGTTTACGTTTTGTTTATTTACCTTTAAAATTTTTAAATTTTATATCTAAAATGAATACGATTTAGTTTTTTATCTGTATTGAGTGCTGGATGGACGTGTGTTCAGAAACCTGCAAGTTTTTAGCTCACAGGCTATCAAAGCCTGAGAGTTTATGTGCCCGCCGGTTCTGTATGTACGTACGTACGTGTGTACGTATGTACGTATCGCGATAACTCTTGATAGAAATATACGATTTGCTTCAATTTATTTTTCTAGGTTCATTCCCCTGATTAGTTTTATGAGTTCATTGGTTAAGGATAAAGAGGGAAAAGGGGGGCTAATCCCTCCCCTTAGTTTAGATAATGGGCTTTTCATGCAGAAATATGCGATTTGCTCCAAATTTGGTATATCGGTATATGTTAAGCATCTTCCCTGATTAGATTTGGAAGATCATTATTATGTATAAAGGGGGGAAAGGGGGCTAACCCCCCCCCCCTTAATTAAGATAAATGCGTTTTTCATGTAGGATTATTCGATTTGCTCCAAATTTGGTGTACCGGTTTATTATGTTAAGGAGATGCCTTTATTAGATTTGCAGGTTCATTAGTTAAGTATAAAGGGAGGAAAGGGGAGGCCACCCCCCCCCTTTTAATTGTGATAAATGGGTTTTTCATGCAGAATTATTCGATTTGCTCCAAATATGGTATACCAGTTTATTATGTTAAGGAGCGTCCCTGATTAGATTTGAAGGTTCATTAGTTAAGAATAAAGGGAGGAAAGAAGGGCTACACCCCCCTTAATTTAGATAAATATGTTTTTCATGCAGAGTTATTCCATTTGCTCCAAATTTCGTATACCGGTTTATTATGTTAAGGAGCTGCCTTGATTAGATTTGGTGATTTATTGGTTAAGTATAAAGGACGGTCGGGGTCTAGTCTCTCCTTAATTTAGATAAATGGGTTTTTCATACAGAATTATTCGATTTGCTTCAAATTTGATATACCAGTTTATTCCGATATGGCTTCCTTCATTTGATTTGGAGGTTCATTGTTTAAATATAAAAGGGGGAAAGGGGGCAAGTGTCCCTCCCCTTAATTTAGATAAGTGGGTTTTCATGCAGAATTATTTAATTTAGTTTTTTTTTCCTAGGTTCATTCTGATAAGGAGCTTTTCTGATTAGATTTGAAGGTTCATTGATTCAGCATAAAGGGAGAAATAGGGGAGCTAATACCCCCCTTAATTTAGCGAAATGGTTTTTTCATGCAGAATTATCTGATTTGCTTCAAATTTGGTATACCAGTTTATTATGTTAAGGAGCTTCCCTGATTAGATTTGGATGTTTTTTAGTTAAGTATAAAGGGGGTAAACGGTGGCTAATCCCTTCACTTATTTTTTGAGAGGCATTATTCTTTGAAATAAGGGTATAATATACAATTAATGCGAATGGCCTGTGAATCCAATGCCATCAGTTTAACTGGGCAATTTCCTTTTTATTAACAGTGTGGGTGGAATTAGGTTTGTCTGTCCACCCAACTGATGAAGAACAGACAGACATTTTTTTACCTGTGTAATTTAAATATGAAGGTTTTGGGATTTTTATAGTTAAATATTATAAATATTTTGATATGCACCTTCTTTCCAGGGTTTTGGTGTATTTGCATTTTTATTTATTGATGAGATACATTTTGTTCCATTTAATATGAGCTGATTTTGGCGCCTGTTATGCAATATTTTTTCATTAATTATGTATAATACTAGAAAGGTAGCCCGTCAAAAATGACGGAAATTTAGATATAAAGATATATACAACTCATGTGCAAGAATATGAGTTTTCTCATTTGTTCCGCAGTGATAGATGAAAATAACACATTTTAAGAACGAAACACATTTATGAAAAACTGTGTACAGTAGAAGACCACTAATCTGCACAATTCCAAGTTTTCTGCAGATTTTTGCGGTCATGTCTATACAGTCTTTGTTTACATTTTTTTTAAATTCATATATTGGACAATTTAGATTATTAAGCCTTAAAAATAAATAAATTACACACTTGAAGTAAGGTAAAAACTATTAAATTATCGTATACGATTTCATAAAATGGAATTATATGGTATTATATGTGTGTGCTTCACGATCTTGGTTACGACTTTGGCGAAATTGGCTGCAACTTGTCACAATTCTAATAATGTGGGCCTCTATAACAAAAAGGTAACCAGTTTTAGTAAAATTTCTGATATAAAGTAGTTTTCAAAAACTTGTGTAAAATTGCAGGCCGTTCTCATGTTATGCCAGTCCTGGGAATAATATTTCTACCACTGAAGAGTTTCCATCTATATGTGGAATTTAGAAAAACTTCTCCAAATGAAAGGTCCTGAAATGACATTGTAATTCCTCTAACTTCAAAGTTTAATCGGGCCCTGATGTTGTTTACTGAAATCTAATAAATACAGTTATTTTGAATATTACAACAGAATTAAACAGCTAAACTTATTTAACTTAAACTCGCTGTTACTTCCCGATGTTGTTTTTTAGTATTAAGAAAGAAAATTATTTAAATTTTTCAAATCATGCACATTTATAATTTTTTTTCGTCTTTAATAACTAAATAATGAAAAAATATGCTTTTGTTCTGATCTCATAAATACGACAATAAAATAATGTAACTAAGAGACATAGCAAAATTAAATCTTTGTGATTTCAAACCATAAACAAATGATACCGCCACCATTTTACATACTATGACGTCATTAGAATATTGTCCATTGATTGTTGGAGAACTTACTTTGTGAATGATTACCTCAATGATTTAATATTTTTTACGGTTCACGATGAATGAATCACTTGTGTTTGTTTAGGTTTATGGAATGAGATATTAAGCCGTGAACCCAATTTCAATTAAAGTTATCCAAAGATATATGTATTTTTCATCGAAATTAAAAACAATGCTTTAATCTCGAAATAAAATGTTTTAGTTTGTATAATTGGTTATTTCTGTTAATTATTTATTTAGGTACTTTTCCATTATAGCGCATTTTTTAAAAAAAGCTTGGCGTAATTCGGGCATCAGAAAGTGAGATATGTTGCCAAAATATACAGCTATGAAAACAAATCTAATGAACTTTTATTTTTGTTTATATATGCACTTATATACATAAAAAAATCATTTCTAAATATATATAATATTTTTTTATATACAAATTACGGCACAGATTTCAGATATGAACCGGGATACCTATGTCGCTAAAATGGTGTTATTTTGCCGGCTATTGTTTTTTATTTATTAATAAATTGTTTAGGCACAGATGTCATATTCGCCCCATATTGGCGCGATTTTTTTCCGACGCCGATTTGGCGAAAACATCAACAGCATAAGCAACAACATCCGGGTTACCATATCAAGCAAAGTAACAACACTTTGGCGCCGGTTAAGTATACATTGCGTATATGACATTGCCGTCAGAAAAAAATCGCGCCAATATATACGGGCGAATATGACATCTGTGCCATTGTTTATTTACTTTTATTTTCTGTTTTTAAATTATATAAACTGTTTTGTTCTATAGCTATTATTCAAACTTTTATTTATTTATAGTTATTTCCTTTTCAAAATGATAGCAAATAATTTAAAAATATATAAGTAACTGGTATTCGAAAGCGAGATTTCTGCCGAATTGGCGTCAGAGAAAAATCACGCCAACCCCGATGCGTATATGACATCTGTGCAAAAAATACTTCTGTTTCTTTATAAAAATGGATAAATATTTTTTTTTTACATTAAATAAATTGTATACATATGCAAAAAATTGCTTGTGAGTATGAAGCAGTAAATAGGTTGTCAGAAAATACGTTGGCAAACTTCTTTTTCGCCAAGAAACTTTTCTCCGAAGTATTGTACGTACATAAGTAATGATTGCTAGAAATGCATTTTTAATTATGATATGCGCTTTTATGTTTCACTACATTTATGCATACTATACCGTGTGTATAAATGCTACAGTTCATATGCAGGGCTACACAAAAGATTTCGTAAGGGTTCCTGAGTATGAGAATAAATTGCTTAAAGGTGGTTTTTAAAGGAGTTATGCAGTTTTACGCTGAACTGCATTTAGATTACTAAGAAATGTTTGTAGAATATAGATAAAATGATATACAGGGTCACGCAAACAATTGGATACATAACCGTCTATGGATGATAATATCTGGAAATATGATTTCAGTAGCTTTAAGAGTAGCTTAAATTAAATTTTAGCTAAATAGTGGCATGTAATAACGGTACTATTGCTATGGACGGTAACTGCTGAAATCAATTTTTTTTAATTATGCGTTTTCTAAAATGTTTACTTAGTTATCTTATTTACCTTATTTCCCTATATAACGAAGTTTTGTTAAAGCATTCAGGATGTGTTGGAAAGTGTTTCATATTCTATGCTTAACGCATGATTTTTTCTTTCTTCTTTAGTCTTATTGGTACAGATGTCATATTCGCCCCATATTGGCGCGATTTTTTTCGGTTGTCAATTTGGCAAAAACATCAACAGCATAAACAACATAATCCGGGTTACCACATCAAGCAAAATAACGACACTTTGACGCAAGTTAAGTGCCCGTTGCCTATATGATATTGGCGACAGAAAAAAATCGCGCCAATATGGGGCGAATATGACATCTGTGCCGTCTTATTTTGCATTTATTTTATTCTTAATTTTTAGTCTTATACTGCTTTATAGAAACTTTGGCACAGTTGTCATATATACGCCATATTGGAGCGACTTTTTCCGACGCCAATTTGGCGAAAACATCATAGCATAAACAACAACATCCGGGTTACCATATCAAGCAAAATAACGACACTTTGATGACAGTTAAGTACCCGTTGTGTATATGACATCTGTGCCGAAACTTTAATATTTAATGTTTAAACTCTTCGCTCCACTCACCTTGCATAGTATAAACTATAACACAGATAGCGCAAAATAATAGACAGTTTGATACTTTACCACTGTAGGGGCTTTGGCATTTTTTAAGAAAAGTTTGGTGTAATTTGGGCATCAGAAAGTGAGATTTGGGTACTTTTCCGTTATGCGGATACCATTGTCGCCAAGCGTAATAGTTGGCGCAAAATGAAAGTCACGTGAATTAAGGCATTTGAAAAATAAAATAAAAAATATTGTCGTACTAAAGTGAGCATTTAAAAAATATAACATTTGAAAATTCCAGACTTTTACGAACTATTTCATTAAATCACAAATATATACTTAAAATAATTGAACAAATAACTGTTACAAAATAAAGCAATAAAATAAAACTCATATTAAACTGCTGGCATAAAATTACAAATATCTTTTAGCATTTTGAAATAATTGGCGCATTAGCATACATGGTACTTTTCCTTTATACGGAAAGCATGCTAAAATGTATGCTAATGCGCCAATTATTTCAACCTTGATCGTAGATTTTTATTGTAAACCATGCGAAACATTGTGATTTGTTATTTGTGAAACGTGAATCACGTGAATGATTATTGTTTAACCTTAACCTTGGAAAGCTTTTTAATCTGCTATTAATCGAATTAAAAATGCTTTTTTTTTTTTATAAAGTTGTAGTTTACTTTTACTGCTGATGCTGAGATGGATTTTATCATTTGGAAATTACCAGATGATGAGAAAGTTGTGATAAAACTGTTTCAGGAGTTTGGAATTCTGCATAATAAAAGATTGTGTTCAAAAAATCATGAAATGAAATTATGGATGAGTTCTGGAAATCCGAAATTAAGTTATAGCTTACGATCATGCGAAGAAAGCGTAGAAATACGACAAAAAACTTGGTTTAAAGGATGGCGGGTGACTTTTCTTAATGCTTTGAGGTTTATATATTTATCGTGAGAAGAGTTGACATCGATTGAGTTTTGTGAGCTGCAACTTGATATGAACCACAACACAACAGTGGAATGGAATAGTTATTCGAGAGAAGTTTGTGCAAATGCTTTATGTTCTCGACCAAATAGTAAAATCGGTGGACCTAATAAAATTATAGAAGTAGATGAAAGTCATGTATTATTTATACAGATTGTTGGAAAGGATATAAAACAGATGAACTGCTAAGTGCTGGTTATGATCATTTCACAGTAAATCACAAATACAATTTTGTCGACGCTAATACTGGATGTCATACTCCAAATGTTGAAAGATTATGGGGCATCGCAAAATGGCGCAACAAAAGACATCGGGAAGCTGTTCGTCATCATTTAGAGTCGTAATCTCATAGATTTTATGTGGCTACGCCTTCATTCAAAAAATGAAATGTTTATTGCAATGCTGAAAGATATTTATAATTTTATGGCAGCAGTTTAATATGATTTTTTATTTTATTACTTTATAGTATAACAGTTATTTGTTCATTTATTTTAAGTATATATTTGTGATTTAATAAAAAAGTTCGTAAAAGTTTGTAATTTTCAAATGTTATATTTTTAAAATGCCCACTTTACTATCGAGAATGTTTTTTCTTTTATTTTTCAAATGTTTCAATTCACCTTATTTTCATTTTACGCCAACTATTGCGCTTGGCGACAATGCTGTCCGTATAATGGAAAAGTACCGCATACATTTTGGCATTGTGTCCGTATAACGGAAAAATATTGAGAATTGTTGTCAAATCATAGAAACAGCTATGAAAACAAACTTGATGAGTGTTTTTTTTATATGTTTATTTTATATGTATATTATTCATGTTTTTATGTACAAATTACATCTGTTTCTGTATAAAATTAGAGAAACGGCTTTTTTAATCGTATAAATAAATTTTATAAATATCGAAAAAAAAATGCATGTGTATATAAAATGAAACAGTGGATAGGTTCCGGGGAAATGTTGCCAAATTTCTTTTTTCGCCAAGGCACTTATACTGGAAAAGTACCTAAAGCACATTAAAATCGCGCAGTTAGGAGCTCATACAGTACAGCGTCGTCTATTGGCGGTTATTTTATTAGTAGCATCGGGAGGAAGCTGTAAAGATGTACTTTAAATTCTCACCCATAGATTGTGAAAAAATATCTTAAAAGAGCGGAGTTTAAATTAAATTTTGGTGACCTCCTTTATGAAAGATTAATAGTTATAAATGGGAATTTCACCAAATCAGCCAGCTATTGCCAAGTTGGCCAACATTTGGCGCTACTGTGGTAACCCTGCATTAGTATTTTTCAACAATTACTCATTTCAATGAGGTGGTCCTACCGGAATCGTGAGGGACACACAGAGACTTGGATTTTATATAAATAGATATATATATATTATATGTATGTTTGTTTATTTATTTATTTATATATAGAGACAGAGCGAGAGAGATATTAAAGCTATATTCAATATAGTTGTAATGCATTTTATTCGTCTTTAAAAGTTTTAATTCTTAAATTCTAAGTTCGAAAATTTTATAATGGATTCTAAAATCTTAATTTTTTTCTGCAATCTGTGAATTCCTTTCGTCTACGATAAAATGTGCGGTAATGAAAAATATCGATTACTTCCTTCGGTACCTGCATTTCCTTCAGTAAAGTTTCACTATTTTTCATAACAAAATATCGATAAATTTATCGAATTTCACGGATACATTTTCATTAAGGTTTTCTTAATCTTCTGCTGCAAATAAACTTAGTTTTATTTGGAAAGTAATTGAAAACAATGATTTTTTTTTTCAAACGCTCTGGGTCTAAAATTTAGCAAGGATGAAACTTAGCAAGTGAAATAATTTGCACTTTTATTTTTACAAACAACGGCATATTATCATGAGAAAAATACAATAAACGGAACATGAGATGTTTTCATTATAGCTGCAATATAGCGGGTGAGCCAAAAATTCGTTAAAACTATAAAAACTCACAAAAAAGGAAGAAATTATGATAAAGGAGTGCTGTTTGCAAGAAAGGGCTCACAAGGTAGTCGGATTTTTTTTTAGCAGAAAAAAAATGTTAAAAAATCACATGTAGAGGACGCTGACGACCCGAGTAGACCGCTGTAGAGGACCCGAAACACAATGAACAGAACAACAATAGTGTCCTAGAATGTTCTGGGGGTCGTTTTGAACATTTGTTATTGGAAGAACAAATGAATGGAGCATATAATTGTCCTGTTCATTGTGTTTTGGATCGTCAGCGCCATCTACATGTGATTTTTTAACTTTTTTTTTTTTTTTTTTTTTGCTGCTAAAAATATCTGACTACCTTGTGAGCCCTTTCTTGCAAACCGCACTCCTTTATCATAATCTCTTCCTTTTTTTTACGAGTTTTTAAAGTTGTAACGAACTTTTAGCTCACCCTGTATTACAGTTGTCTAGAAATAGTATTTGGAAAGAAAAACAATAACATTGACTTATGAATCTTGTTTACTATTTTGAGATCCAAGTACTTTTAAAAGAATGGGGGAAATATGGTATGTAAAAGAACTAGTAAATGTAATAAATAAAGGTGCAAGAATTCTCAATAATGTTCTAATATATTACAGTGAAACCCCCTGAAAGACAACGTCTCTCAAAGACCATTTATTTATGGTCTACAATTTTTGGCTATAGGCTCAATGTTAATTTTCCTCCATTAAAGGACCACTATTTCCCGTCTCCCTCCCTGAAAGACCACTTTTCAACTTTTCAGTCGAAGAGTACGATTACTTTCGTTTGCATGGGAAAATCTCGAAACTCTACTTCTGTCCGTAAAACACGCTCAGCTAAGTCTAGTCCCTTAGATCTGGTAAATAAAAATATTCTCTACCCCCTCCCCAAAAGAATTTATTGATAAATTTTATAAAATAAAGAATTTGTTTAAAGAGATCAAAGGATGTTTAGAAACAAAAATTGTTTATGAGAAATAGTTTAAATCAAAGCAATTTACAATTAACTCCTTCTTTAAAGCTGTATAGCCATGAAATATAATAAACTAATTCAATAACATTTTTTATAGTATGAATTTCATGAATTTTTGCTTCATCCATCACCTCTATTCAGAGACCACCTCTCTGAAAGCAGATTTTTTATGGTCTAATGAGTGGTCTCCTTAGACAGGTTTCACTGTATATTCCTTTTTTAAGCTTTTAGTTTTCAATTTCAAACTAGAAGAATGGGTGAACCATGAAATGTAAAACAAAGACGCAACAATTCTCAATAATTTTCGCATACATTTTATTCCTTTTTTTTTCAATTTCTAACTAGAAAAGCGATTTTAAACAATTCCAGTATCTTAAATATATTCATTATGTCTATAAGTAATATCCTTTCTATGTCTCTAACGTTTGTAATAATGAAAAATATTAATACCTTCCTTGGAAGTTACCATTAGTTTCAACAGAATGTCGCTATGTTTTATTATAATAAAGCTAATTTCTATTAAGTTTATATAGTCTCAATGTAATATTTATAGGGTTCCAAACTTAAAAATTAAATACGGAGCCATTATAATATCACTTCTGTGTTTGTCTGTCTGTCACAGCCATAGTATTCGTAAACTACGGAACGTGGAAAGTACAAATTGGGTAAAGTAATAACGGCTATTGACCCCCATACTTTTAGATCATTAGCCATTGACAAACATATTTAGGAAAAATGTAGAGGGGCTAATTAAGTTACTTGAAAAACTATGTTTTCTTTCTACATCGTGTAAATTTTGTCGTAAAGCGGAACTCAAAAATATTTTTATTTTAATTTTAGGTATTATATTTTCAGGGACAGCGTCGAAAATGTAACACATAAATATGCCCCCGCCCCCATCTGTTTCTGGATCTACTGAAACTAAAATTATTAAAAAATTAGGAGTAGAAGCAGTTCATTTCAACCTTGCAGGAAAACTATAACGATTACCCTTGGTCACATAGTTTTTAAGGAAAATCGCATTTTTCTGTTGCACATAAATTTTGGTTTGCAGGCGACCAGCAAAGGTTTTGAGGAGCGCTGGAGGTACCTATCGCCGCAGAAGTATAAAAGAATTAAAACTATTATTTTAACACAATCAAACTGATTGGTAAAGTTATCATGCGAATTGAATATTTCCAACTGAGCGAAAAAATGCCCAAGCTGGGAATCGAACCCAGAACCTTGGCTTACAAGGTCCATGCTTTACAGTTTAAGCTAACCGTTAAGCTACCGTTGGGCTTCGATTCCCCGCCTGGTCAGTTTTTCGCTCCGTTGGAAATATTCAATTCGTATAAAAAATTTGTTGTATATGATTTTCGAAAAAAAAAAAATTCGGTAATTAGCCGATATTTTGGGCGGCATACTTTATACGCCGTCGGCTTTTAAAGCCTAGATAACAACTTTTAATGGTATCTTTGTGCAATGCATTGCCCAATTAGTAATTCATATATTTATTGTACGGAAACCTCTGTACGCGACTAATACTCGCACTTGACCGGTTATTTATAAATTCGTAAGAATTAGGTTTTGTGAGGGGAAAAAAAAGTGCAGCGAAGAAAATTTATGCTAAAAATTTTCTTAATATTTTGCTGCAGCTGATATAAAAATAAACTCTTTTTCAATAAGTAGTTTAATCCAATATTCTAAATAAACTTAATTTCATTTCGAAATAATTCAAAATAATAAGTACCATTGCCATATAAATCTTCTTGACTTCATGTGATTCTAGTATGTTCAAAAAGTGCAAAATAAAAGGTATATTCAAATACTAATGATGATTTACATTTTCAGACGATACATTTTGAAAGAATGTCAATGCTTATATGCTTCAAATACAAAGTGCGCGATAATGAAAAGTATCGATTCCTCCATTATTTCCAATATTAATTTCATCAAAGTTTCACAATGATAAAGTAAATTTTCATGAAGTCCATGCAATTTCCATGCTATAGTTTATTTTCGGAGAAATCATACTCATTAAGTTCTGAGAAAAAATGCAGCGATGGCAATTTTGATGTTTTCATGGAGCTGATATAAAAATAAAATCGATTTCGTTTAGAAATTGTTTCAATTTAAATAAACATAATTTCATTTCGAAAGATGCGAAAATAACCAGTATACGAAGTGGGGGGGGGGGGGAATATTTTTCTATGTGTGTTTCTGTCTATGTGCGGTGGCTATGAAATCTACCTCGCGTAGAAGTCTGAAAAGTTTGATGAAGATAGTTCAAGACAGTTCCAGATGCACCTGAGTCTCAGTTATTTTTGTTTTTTGATAATTAGCCGAGATATTAACTACAAAATACAATTCAAAATCGCACTGCTGACAAAAGCGTATCATGTTGCAGTCGCCAACTCTAAGTTGTTTAGATAGATTTGCATTTGAAAATAAAAAATCATACATAATCGAGCGTGTACGCTATTGAAGTCAGTGGGGCCCCTGGCATTAGGATCGTTTAGAAACATTTTGTTTAAATATATACAATCATTTAACATTAATTTTAGGTATATGTAAGTTTATTATCACGGGCGCTCGCAACTGTGGGCGGGTGAGCTAGTTTAGTTATAAATCTTCGTTATTTACAAGAGATCCAAAAATGTTAACTCTCTGTTAACTGCGTAATTTTTTTTTTTTTTAATATGTTCAAAAATTGCGCATGTTTTTAATACGTATTTCAAATTTACATATATTTTGGAGTTTGAATATGTAAACATTTTTTGTAAAAGTGTTTTTTTAACCCAAACCTGAATCAATAATTAAACATTTAAATCAGACTGAATCAGGGCTGTCACTGGAGACTATTTTTATATTCTCGCACCACTATTTAAAGAAAATCAATTTTGCAGTACATTTCTTTTGTAGATGTTGTTAAGGTTTATATGTAATTTTTTATATTTAAAAAGTGGTCCGAATTGAATTAAAAAATTGTTGCCAGTGGAAAAAAAAATGAATCGCCGAGGAAATCTCGGGTTGCGCAGCGAGAGGGCTAAAAGGAACAATACAAAACAAAAAATAGAATGAAGATGGAAGGTATTTCTATTACTTCCAATATATTCTATTCAACTTTAAAAGTTTTAGCTTTGAAATTCTGATTATGAGTGTAGTACATTTTTAATAAATTTCTATTTTCTATTTTTACTTTTTTCTGAAAGTAATTTCTTTCAGTCGATGTTAATGAAAAATATCGATTCATTCCTTCGAAGCTACCATTAATTTCAAAAACGTTTCACTCTTGCTAATGATAAAGTAAATTTCCATTAAGCTAATAGAGTTTCAATGCAATATTTTAACTTCTCAGAAATTGCAATGGTATAAAAAATTTTGCGATGAATATTCAAAATGTTTCTATGCCGATGATATCAGTATAAACCTTATTTTGTTTAGAAATAGTTTGAATGTAAAATTCTTAAATAAATTTAATTCAATTTTGAAATAATTGAAATTAACTGGTATTGTTGACACATAAATTTTCTTGACTTTCATGAGATCTAGTTATGTTTAAACGAATGGATGCAAAATAAGGTAAAGAATTAAGATGAAATATACTGAATATAGGTGCTATATATTGTATACGTTTTTTACGTTTTAGTTATCAAATTGAAATTATGAAATCTATGCATTTTAATTTATTGACTGTTATTTTCTCTACAAGTAATTTTTTTCGTTGAAGTAAAGAAGTAATGAAGTAAGGGAGACCGGGGCTAGTTGGCTACAGGGGTAAGTAGGCGCAGTCCTCATAAATCACCTGTTTGTGGATAGATTGCGCAACCAGTCACAGAGTACCTTTCTTATTGCTTTTTATATTCCTGATTGTTGTTTTGCAGCATTACCTACGTGCAGTGGACATTTATTACGATTTTTCTGGTTTTTGCACTCATAAATAATTTTTTTGTTGCTTCATTCTTTTTCTAAATCCTAATACTAATCTTAATAATTGCGATTTAACTTGTGCAGTTTTTCTTAGTGTATGATTCACTGTACCTACCACATATGTGATTTACTTGGATTATTTATGCTTAGAGGATTACGTGTCCCTTTTGTGAAGAAATTTATTATGGGGCTAGTAGGCTCATTGAACATGGGGCAAGTTGGCTCGGTTTTTGGTGTGTGCTGGTAGCTTGAAAAACAGCAAACAACGAGAAAAGTGGTTGCAATGCAAGATTTTGGGCACACGAGGCTTGCCCAAACGGAGACACTCGATTTTTTATTTGTGACAACTGTAACTCTGATGATGATATAGAATGGGATAGAAGTTACTCAATGTTAATGTTTTATTCATTATTTTTATGTCTATATAATTTGGAATTTACATTGTACGGCTATAACGCCTTTGTTTAAACTTACTGGTAATAATGAAATTGTTTTCGCTTAACTGCGTGTCTTATTTGAGCTTCATTTAAATTTTTATAAAGCGTGTACCAACTTACCCCATAGGTATAGGCAACTTGCCCCGTGACGGGGTAGGTTGGCGCACAATTTTCCTTTAAATTTAAGCTTCCGCTAATCATAAACTACGAAAGCTACAAACTCAAAACTCCGGGTATTTATAGCCCATTGCCTGTTCTTTAAAAGTACAGTTGAAGTTTCAAAAAAAAAACTTAAGCAAAAAAATAATAAAAATCAATAACTAAAAACTGCGCCAACTAGCCCCGGTCTCCCCTATGTGATAATGAAAAATATAGATTACTGTCTTTAATGGAAACATTGATTTCATAAAATTTTCATTAATATTCATCATAAGGAGAATTTTCATTATAAAGCAAATTATAATTAACGTCATTCTGTTTAAATATGACATCATATTTCCGAAGAAAGCTTAATGAGTAACTTTGAAGAAAGTGAAATTACTGCGATGAAAACTTTCGATAAGCAATTTTTTTTTTAATGGATAACAAAATAACTTCGATTGCATTCAGTAGTAATTACAATCGAAATAAACTTAATTTAATTTAGAAATAATTACAAATAACTAGTATAATTCATATATAGATCTACTTCATATTAATGAAATTCAAGTACTTTAATTACTTCAAGTACTTCAAGTACACTGGTTATCAAAAATTAAGGAAAAGTCACAAAATGCTAGTTTTCAAATACGCGAACTCTCAAAAGGAAATAATATAATTCAAGTAATTACTATCTCTACAACTCAGGTAGCCCCATATAACAACTCATTCATGTCACACATGGTCACAAGTGTCACAGTCACTACGGCGAAGCAAAAAAATAGGAAATTCCATACATCTCATTATGAGTCTCAAATGATCAATATATGTGACACCACTGAAAAGTCAATGTCACTGCTGCTTTGTGACGAGTCACCAGGTGACTTTACAATGTAGTTACATTGTGACTCTCATGTGACTGTCATTTTTAGACTCAATTTCATAGTCATCATGAACGTTGTATTATGATAAGTCACCAAATAATATCATATTATAGTCACATGGAGACTTTTCCCAAAAGAGCACAATGGTGACTTCACAGTAGTCTCTCTGTCACCTGAAAGTCATCATGTGACTTTAATGTGACATTATTTGGTAACTTATCACAATGTAGCGTTCACGATGACTTTGAAATTGAGTCTACAAATGACAGTGACATGAGAGTCCCAATGTAATTACATTGTAAAGTCACGTGGTGGCTCGTCACAAAGGAGCAGTCACAGTGACGTCTCAGTGGAGTCACATATAGTGATCATTTGAGACTCATAATGAGATGTATGGAATTTCCTATTTTTTTGCTTCACCGTAGTGACTGTGACACTTGTGACCATGTGTGACATGAATGCGATGTTATATGGACTAGCCGTGTTGTAGAGATAGTAATAACTCGAATTATATTATTTCCTTTTGAGTGTTCGCGTATTTGAAAATTAGCATTTTGTGACTTTTCCTGAATTTTTGCACACCAGTGTACTTCATGGATGCAAAATAATATGCTGTATAAAGATGCAATATATAATTATTTAAAGTAAAAAAAGATATTAAGTCTGTTCATAATTAATTAAACTAATAAACCGGGATGAGAGCGTTCCGACTCAAATGGTTAATTTTCACCACTAAATTTTAATAGTATTCTTTGCTATATTAAAACTCAGAAATTCAGTCATTAAATAAGGTGAGAAATACTATTAAAATTTAGTGGTAGCAAACAGTCATTTGGGTGGGAGCGCTCTCATCCCTGAGTAAACTAGTAGTTGTAAGCCTCCGTAATACTTACCCATCATGAATGTGCATAATATAAAATATGAAAATAAAACATGTATAAACTATTTATAAAATGCATTGCAATTCCAAAATAAAATTTACACGTATATTTAAATATTTTTAATGTATAGTAATGTCTATTAGAGAATTGCGAGTACTACTTGATTATCCTGTCGAACCATTTCGACAAATTATATAAATCATTTTAATTAATGTCATTCTGTTTAAATATGACCTTTTATTTTTGAAAAAATCTTAATGAGTAAGTTTGAAGGAAGTGAAATTACTGCGATGAAAACTTTCGTTAAGCAATTTTTTTTTCAATTGACAACAAAATAACTTCGTTTGCGTTCATCCCTAGTTGCAATCGAAATAAACTTAATTTAATTTAGAAATAATTACAAATAACTAGTATAATTCATACATAGATCTACTTCATATTAATGAAATTCGAGTACTTTAAGTACTTCAAGTACTTCATGGGTGAAACTTGCTGGATAAAGATGCAATATATTCAATATATGATTATTTAAAGTGAAAAAAGATATTACATCTGTTCTTAATTAAGTTAAAAACAATTACAACTCGTTAGATATTCCAATCCCAAAACTTTCTTCTATATCGTACATCTTAATATTTCAAAAAGTAGTTACAGATATTAATACTGCAATATTATTAGTTCAATACTGTACCAACTTTGATGTTCATCTTAAATTTCTGCCTCAGTCAATTAATCGGAGTAAACACGAGTTGATCTCGATCATGATATTTATTAAAATCAATAGTTTTTCGTTATTATGTTGTACATTAGCTGTTTGCGAATAGCCGGCTTAGCAAAACGCGAGTTCCCGTCGCTGCACGAGCCACCGATGGAACACAAAACTACGAAAAACCGAGAAAATTATACAAAAATCCGTATCACAGCACCCTTTTCCGGCGAAAAATTTCCAAATTCAAAGAGGACCTGCTGGCCATAGCCAGAAACATGCACAAAGGTTTTGTTCAATTCCATTCATAACTTCATACCCTTTTCGATGGTACAATAATAAAAATGGCACAAAAATTGCTACTACAGCGCCCTCTTCCGGAAGAGTATTTCTAAATTGAAGGAAAACCTGCTGCCACAGCCAAATACATACACAAAAAAAGTTTGTTCAATTCTATGCATAACGTCATACACTTTTCGATGGTACAATGGCGACACGCGGACACACGGACGGACAGACAGACAGACATTTTGTATAAACATGTTTCTGTGGATCTCTGACCTCTAAAACGTGTAAATCCGTCGAAAACTGGACGTCCAAAAATTTTTCGATTATAATACTTTCTTCTATTGAAGATAAAAGAAAGTAAAAATACAGACAATTCAATTAAATAATCAAAAAGCACATAAAAATCATTTAAAAAACAAAACATTAAACATTTCGAACTTATTCAAAGTTCCTCTTCAGTAATGTAAATAAACACAAAATCACGAGAGATAGCATAATTCAACTTTGATGTGCCAGAAACAATTAAACTCGGAGATGGGTCATTGAGTCAGGTTAAGATGGTATATCTTGTGGGAGGGAACTATAGCTTCCTTGAGTGTGTATTTGGCCGCTCTAGTACACCATTCCTCCAGGAAAATAACTCTTTTGTATACGTTTAAATTTGATTTCATGACCATCTCAAAATCTGGAAAATGATCTGTGACGTGGACTACAATTCAAGTTTAAGTTTCTTGAATTAAAGACATTCTTATGTTCTTTTAATCGTATATCCAAGATACGGCTAGTCTCTTCAATATATATTGAGTCACACTGTTTACATAGGATACCATATACACTGCTCAAAACAATTAAAGGATATTTGAAGTTTTATATAAAATAAAGATATAAACGAAATTTTTTTTGCCGAAAATAGAAGAAGAGAATCACAAATGCAAATTTTTCTGGTTTTCAAACTGTGGAGTATGCAAATTTTGAGTTCGACGTCAAAAACGTCGCTTCAGCGGCAGCGAATGAAATTTGACTTTCAACTGGATAAAAGAGAATGAAGACAAGGATGATCGGCATTCAGTGATTGCTTTGTTTCGATGAGTACGATGTCTCAGCGAAGTCATTTGACAGATTCAGAAGCTTTGAGAATTGTTGGTAGGTTAGAAGGGGGCCAAACTCAAGCCGAAGTAGCGCAAGCCATTGGAGTGTCACAAAGTGTCATTTCCAGGATCTGGAACCGTTTTTTGGAGAGTGGATGTGCAGGCCGAAGACCAGGGCAAGGTCGTAGACGGGCAATAACGCCCAATGAAGATCGGTATTTAGCGTTAACAGCTCGGAGACACCGAACCATGAACGCTACTCTTCTCCAACAACACCTTCGCTCGGCTACAGGCACCACGATTTCAACTCAGACTGTCCGAAACCGGCTACATGCTGTAGGTCTGTATGCTCGCCGACCGATGGTATGTGTTAGATTAACATTAAGGCATCGTCGCGACCGCAGGGAGTGGGCAACCGAGCATGTCAACTGGAGGAGAAATGAATGGAGCAATATTCTGTTTTCTGACGAGTCCCGTTTTTCTGTGCATCCGGATAATAGGCGTATTTTCATCTGGAGGGACCGTGGCAGTAGGAATAATCCTGCGTTCGTGCACGAAAGTGTCAGATTTGGCGGTGGAGGAGTGTTGGTGTATGGTGGCATCTCCATTGACGGGCGCACTGACCTCTACATCATTCGAGATGGAGCTCTGACTGGTCGCCGATATAGGGATGAGATCCTCAGACCTATTGTAGTCCCTTACGCTGCAACAATCGGAGATAACTTCATTTTAATGGATGATAACTGCAGGCCACATCGTGCAAACCTGGTGGAGGATTTCCTTTTCGAGGAAGGAATCGTTCGAATGGAATGGCCAGCGTGTTCTCCAGACATGAATCCAATCGAGCAGGTTTGGGACGCTCTAGGAAGACGAGTTTCTGGCCGCCAACAACCCCCACAAACTCTCCAAAAACTGGAAAGAGCTTTTCTGGAAGAGTGGGGCAGAATACCCCAACTCGTCATTAATAGCCTTATTGAGTCCATGCCTCAAAGGTGTTCAACGTTGCTGGCCGCCCCTGGAAACCATACCCCCTACTGAAAATGATTTTCTTTGAAGAAAACACCTTTTCTTATTCTTTTTTTCTCATATGCACAAATTGTGTTTTTTTCCTTTAGTACACAAATGCGCAATAAAATGCATTTTTTTCTGCCAAACATGTGTAATTTATTCTCATATAACCTACTATGTCTGTCGACCATGTATCAATCAGCTAAACAGTTTACCAGATACAAAATCCACCTAAAACTCGAATATCCTTTAATTGTTTTGAGCAGTGTATTATTCCTTTCCTTTGAGAACTGGGGCACTTGAATTTAAAATTACATAAGGAGTCTTGTAAAGATATCTGCGGAATAAAAGATGTAAATATAGTAAAAGGTTTAAAAAGATGCGAAATTTTCTCCGATAGGTTTCTGTTTAGTTGTTCCTGGCACATGTTCTCAACTGCAACTTGATTTATGTTACCTCTCGCGATTTCTTGTTTAATCACATTACTGAAGAGGAACACTGAATAAGTTCGAAACGTTTAATGCTTTGTTTTTTAAATGATTTTTATGTGCTTTATAGCTGTTTAATTAAATTTTCAGCATTTTTGTAATTGTTTTTATTATTCAATATAGTTCTAATTATATTCAATCATAAAATTTTAATTATAAAATTATAATTCTAAATGCTATCCATTTTTAACAGATTCTAAATTCTTAATATTTTTCTGCATATTAATTATTTTGGTCTATGTCAAACTGTGTGATAATGTAGAATATTAATTTCTTTATCCTATGCTAGTATTAATTGTGGAAAGTTCATATTAAGGCTTACTGTCTAGAGATTAATTTTTTTATGTTTATCTGTACGTATGTCTGTTCCGAAATAGCTGTCACAAAAATTATTTTATTAGCTTGATATTAGGTACAGTCGTGGAAAAAAAAAAGTAAACACCCCTTACTAACTCCTCAACAAATTATAGTAGAAGAAAGTTACTGGTACCGAACGATTGGAAATAAAGTCTACTTTTAAATGATGTATATAAAATTTGCTTTGGGGGCCATTTACATATTAAAACGAAACGTAACTTTATTTTTTTCAATAGCAGTACACAATTCTGACAGCATAAATGAACTCTACACCCATCAATTAGCCTAAAAACAAACTTTTATGCAATTCGTACCATAAGTTTCTGACAATTTAATTATTTTAAAACGAGCGTATTTTAAGGGCTGTAGCCAAATTGAAGTTCGGTACTCGATTGTTAACCGAGAGAGCCCTCATCTTGATCAAGGCACCTTAAGAAGTCAATGAAACCTGCTAGATTACATGACAGCAAAAGAAATTTCAAAATATCTAGTCACTCCTATTATAGACGGCCCCCTAAACCATCATTTTGCTGTTTTTTAAGCATAATTTGAAAACTACTTGGAAGAAAAATGTGAAAATTTGGATTTCCATAAAGCAGGACTTAATAAATCTAATTCCATCAAAAAAATTGTAGGTTGCAATTCATAATTTTTTCGAGTATTAATTTCATAAATCATAATTCATATCATAAAGTTATAAAAATTGCAAATTCAGCGTATTTATGTTTGGGTATATTAGTATTATTGCTACACAAAAAATTAGCATAATTTCTGGAGATATAAATAAAAATATGAAAATGTAATTTAACAATAGTAGCACTAAATTTTGAATGTTTATAACTCAAAAACTTATCATTCAAATGACTAGAAATTTGGTGTCTAGGCATAGTTTGAACCAAAGATTTGAAATATCCCGTTAAAATTGGCTAGTGCCATTGAAAAAAATGAAGTTTGGATTCGTTTTAATATGTAGATGGCCCCCTAAGCAAATTTTATCTACGTCATTTAAAGGTAGACTTTATTTCCAATCGTTCTGTACCAGTAACTTTTGTCTACGATAATTTTTTGAGGATTTAGTAGGGGGTGTTTACTTTTTTTTCCCACGACTGTACATGTGTTGGTGAAATGTGCTTAGCTGTATAAAGTTTCGTTTAATTTATTTCATTCGCTCAAAAAATTCAGAAGTTTTCTTTACGTGTAGTAATGATTTTCTATAGATATTCAGAGGATTTTAAAATTTCCTTATTCACTGAATAAGAAATGGCGCACGTAAATAATTAACTTAAATGTTAAATTATGGATTATAAATTTTCTAAAAGGAGAGGTTTTAGATTATTCAAATCAGTTTGCAAAATTCCCAATACATTTGTCAGAAAAAGTATATTTTGGGAAATTTTATTTGTTCGACAAATGTAAAACATTTTATTTTCTCACTTTTACAAATTTCAAAGCATTTTTTTTTTTTTACTCTTTCTTTTAACCATTGTCTAGTATTTATAATTGTGGTGTAGCAAGAAAAGAAATTTCAAGGAAAGCCCACTATATTGACACAATATTTTTTTAACCAAAATACTAATTTTCGTATGATTTCAATTGAATTTACTTTCTTCTATCTTAACATTAAGAAAGCACCGGATTCATAACAAAATACAAATTTTCTCTTTTTGATGGATTTATACGTTTTAGAAGGTCCTGAATACGATTTCACTATTTTTAGAAAAAGTCTGTATGTGAGTCTGTGAGTTGTCTGTCTGCATGTGACACAAATTTTGTGGGCGCTCTATGTCAAGAACTAATGCACAGAATTTAATTGTCTGAGCGAAGCGAAGGCTAATACTCAGCGACACATACAGCTAACGAAGGATATTAACGCCATGTCCTACTAAATAAAAAGCTTAATAAAAACGTTTCGTCAAGCATAACTCAAAAAATATTTGTCTGATTTCGTTTCTGGTTGCACCAGAAGGTACCTATGAGGGTCGCCTACTGAATGCACCTACTATGAAAAATAAATTCCAAACCGTTTAAAAATTATATAGAAAAAACTGATAAAAAAAAGCACAATTTATCGGCATACGTCACAGAAATTTGGTGTGCGTCACTTTCACCGATTGATGTTTTCGTAGACAACTGGTTTGAACACATGGAACAAATAAAAAAAAACAAAAAAATACGCACGCAATAATATTAAAGTGACATAAAACATATTTAAATTTAATCAAACTGGAAAATAAATCTGTTTGTTTTTCCATTTAAAAGAAAAAAAGGCATAAAATCTTTGTATTAGATGTAAATTTCCAACTGGGCGAAAAATGTCCGGACCAGGATTCGAACCCGGGACCTCCTGGCTGCAGCCGCCAGTGCTCTGCCATCTGAGCTATCCCGGACGATTCTGGTGGAACTTTTTCACCCAGCTAACCTTGATGATTACAGCATCTGGTCTAAAACCTGGTTCAGCTCAACAGAATAAATCTCAGGTAAAGGAACTCCAGAATTCGCTGAATACGAAATTACACCAGATTAATATTAACACAATTATTCTAATTGGTAAACAAATCATATTAGATGTAAATTTCCAACTGGGCGAAAAATGTCCGGACCAGGATTCGAACCCGGGACCTCCTGGATGAAGCCGCCAGTGCTCTGCCATCTGAGCTATCCCGGACGATTCTGGTCGGGGGGTATCCAGGAGGTCCCGGGTTCGAATCCTGGTCCGGACATTTTTCGCCCAGTTGGAAATTTACATCTAATGTGATTTGTTTACCAATTAGAATAATTGTGTTAATATTAATCTGGTGTAATTTCGTATCCAGCGAATTCTGGAGTTCCTTTACCTGAGATTTATTCTGTTGAGCTGAACCAGGTTTCAGACCAGATGCTGTAATCATCAAGGTTAGCTGGGTGAAAAAGTTCGACCAGAATCGCCCGGGATAGCTCAGATGGCAGAGCACTGGCGGCTTCAGCCAGGAGATCCCGGGTTCGAATCCTGGTCCGGACATTTTTCGCTCAGTTGAAAATTTACATCTAATATGATTTGTTTACCAATTAGAATAATTGTGTTAATATTAATCTGGCATAAAATCTTTGATTTGAGATTTTGCGATAATCTCTCAATAGCATTTTTTAATCGCCAAAAGCATATTTTATATTTTGCGTGTGAAAATTAGAAACAATTATATGATGTTAATAAAATATCTTGCTTTATAGCATCTTGCTTTATTCTTATTTTCTTTCTTTTTTTTTTTTTATTTATTTTTTTTTTTGCATGCTTTCTTTTAACTTACAATTATATTTGTCTGTGGCACTCAAATCTTGTGATTCATTTTTCACCATCTTCCTGTTGATATAGAGTTTTGAAATTTGGAATATATTTGTATTCCTGAGGGCAATATATGAATTGGACATAGATTTTTTTTTCATTCGATCCCTAAGGGGGCAACGGTGGGGGGGAGGGTGAATTACTTAATGGTTACGTTTGATTTTCTATAGAGAAATCACCATTAGCTTCAACAATGAGTATTTGTTGGAAAGTATTAATGACAGGGTTACCACGATATCGCCAAACTTTGGCCAACGTGGCGAAGTATCGCCAAATTTTACGACAAAAAAGTTTCTATATATGAAGCCAACTTGGAGATAGCTGGCTAACTTGGCAAAATTCCCATTTAAATACATTTATCTTCCATAATTGAACCACCGAATTAAATTTAAACTCCGTGCATTTAAGGTTTTTTCAAGACTTTTCTAATATTTAGTACATTTAAAAAACATATATATTTTCTGAATTTTTCGTGCATTTTAATGAAAGCATGATTTTCAAAAAAAAGAATTTCCATTTATATTAATTTCTTTTTAGTCTTTAAAAATGAACATGGTACTTTTCCTGTATAAGGGCCTAGGCGAGGTAGAGAAAATGGGTTTGGCGAGACAAGTAAGCTTTTTATGCGTATTTTCATGCAACTTATTCATTGTTTCATATACTCAAGCAATTTTTTAAAGATTTGTGCAATTTATTTTGTGTTAACAAGCCACTTACCAATTTTTATATACAAACAAAAGTAAATTGTATATGAAAAGCCATGATATTACACAGATATATATATATATAATGCTTATATTTATGGCACAGATGCCATAAACGCATCTGTGCTTTGGCGTGATATTTTTATGCCAATTTGGCGAAAACGTCGTTTTCGAATATTAGTTACATATAGCGTGCTATAATAGTACGTTATTTTTTATTTCAATAGCGTTATGTATGGTTACATCAGTGGTGACTCGTGACTGGCATTTTGGGGGCACTAAATCCATAGCTGCCAAATTTATTCTTCTCTTGCCACTATTGCTTTAAAAGAAATCTTTGCCATATTTCTTGGCAGAATATTCGACCACAAGGTAATCTTTTTCTTTCAAAAAATAATGGTAAAAGAATAATAATGTCCAGCATGCATTTAGTGCCCCAAAATTTGACAGTCACGAGCCGCCACTGGTTACCATGTCAGGCAAAGTAACGCCACTTTGGCGCCAATTACGTACCTCGGTGCGTATATGACATCTGTGTCATATTTACTTGTAAAAATAACCATAAACCTTCATCAGGCTTGTTTTCATAGCTATTTATATCTTTTTGCAACAAATTTCACTTTTTGAGGTGAAACTACACAAAGATTGAAAAAAACTAGAAAACGGGAAGTCTGTTTTTTTTCGGAATTTAGTATCGCCCTCGATGAAAATGAAATGTATAAATATGGATAGTACAAAACATATTTCAGTTTTAAGACTTACAGCACACGCTTTTATTTAGTACAGAATGACGGCATCCGCATCCGCTGAAGAATTCTTCATTTACGATAAAGTCTTAAACAACTTCTACAGTAAACTACGCATAGGACGTCACTATCACTGAATAATACACAAATCCAAAAAAAAAAAAAAAAAAAAAAAAAAAAGATGTCGTCATTCAAGAAACTCTACAAAAAAAAAAAAAAAAAAAAAAAAAAAAAAAAAAAAAAACGGCTATTTTATGATTTATATGCCTTCATTTGTTTGTAATATTAATATAGATACTTAAAATTAAATTTTCAAAAAGAAATCATTCATTTATAGCAGGTGTTTTAATTACATTTTTGTAAAGTTGTTAAGGGAAAAAGGCAACAAAAAAATATAATTACTATTTTCCAACTATTTTCCCCTTACTTTCTACAAAAATGGAGTACTTGAGTTACCAAAATTAAACAAATGGCGCTAAAAACTACAAAAATTAATATTTCAAAAATAAATTGAGATGCAGTTTTCAAACAAATTGCACTTAAAAGTACTTTTTCTCCCCAATACGACGGTATAAAAATTGAAAATGTGCGATGTTTAGAAGTTAAAAATCTTAAAATAGTAGAATAGAGAAGATTAGGGGAAATTGAAGTTAAATTGCAGAACGGTATTTGGTACTACTTAGTTATCCCGTCGACCAAAATTCTATCGGCAAACTATAAGATTGATGCCGATAATGGTTGATCGTCAATGTCGCATTCAAGTAACTTATTACCAGGCATTTAATGCTTTTCATGGTACTTCGCTTTTATATGGACATAATTTAATATCTGAATCTTTTATGCCATCATAAATTAAATAAACCATTACAGGGTACAAAATTATCGTTTGTTTGGGTTTGATAACACGTCATGTTTCAAAATTGAGAAAACGTATGTTCATTTTTGATCCAAACATACTCAATTCGAATGAATACCCAGGTCGAAATTCATGTGGTATTTTTTTGCTAGACAAGTATTAACTGCTGTATTCCAGCAAAGTAAAATAGCATAAACTACCATAACACATTTGCTGGTTCCACGATAATTACCAGCAAGTCATGGTGTGTATTGGAACACTTTACTGCTTGACCAGCATACATATTCCAGCTTGTGTTGCTGGAAGAAGTTGCTGACCTAGCAGCAATCAAGATCACCAAGTGCTTGTAATTTCTACTATTCTAGCAGTAATTCACAAGCAACATATACTTTTTTTTTTGTTGCTATTCTATCATTAAATTTCTACCATCAGTTGCTTTTAATATTTGCTTTTCTAGCATCATTCGCTTTTAATTTTTGCTAGGCTGGCTTCACATTTCTAGCATCACTTGCTTTTAATTTTTGCTATGCTAGCATTAGTTTTCTAGCATCATATGCTTTTATTTTTGTCTATTCTCCCAGTTAGAAAAAAAACGGACGCTGGTGGCGCCATCTTTGCAGAATTTCTGAAGTACCTACATTTTTAGAAGGGGAAACTTATATCGGGTTTTCATTTCCTCTGAGAAGGAGAGAACTCACTACCTCCGGTTAGGGAACAGGATGCTCTACGTACTTCGCTACTAAGGTCGTGTTTGTAAACGATTTTAAATGCGGTTAATGGGTGTAGAGCTAATTCTGCTGTGTGTTGATATTTTTATAAGATAAGGGTAAATTTATCGATGCTGTTATCCTCCAAGTTTCAATTAATAAGGTTTATTTATTTTTGGGGTTTTTATCTATGTTTAATGGAAAATTAGAATATGGCTTGACTATTATAATACATTAGCTGAATTTTCTTTGCTTAATGAATGGTTTGAATATGGTCATAATTATTTGTTGCAGAATAATAAAAGATTTTGAAGTGTATTTAGGATGGAATTTATCAATTTCAGGTGGGGGTTAAGATTTTAAAACTTTAGTCTTTATTGGAGGGGGGGGGGGAGGGAGCAATTGTACATATTTTCAATTCGATTGTTATGAACTTATTTCTTAAGTTAAACAGTGCTCCTTGAATTTTGAAATTTAACTGACTAAATTATCTTTTTGAAAAGAACGGATTATTATTTTTTTTGTATAATTAAAATAATTAAACACAAAGAGAATGAACAGCTAAGAATTTTACGATGGGGAAGTGGAGGGGAGGACTTTTTCCCAACAATCCTTCATGGAAATTAATTTTCAGTTTTTTTTTTTATATTTATGTGTTAAAATTTTATCTAAACTGGGTGGGTGGCGCTTTTTCCGAATAAATCCTTTATAGAAATTAATTTTCAGTTTTTTTTAGATTTATGTGTTTAGATTTTATCTAAAACGGGTGGTCGAAGGCAGTATTGAATTTACGTTGTAGTGGTTCGAAAGGAAAATCTACCGCCCCTGGATTTTGAAATTTAATAAACTAATGTTTTTTTCTCTGATTTTAATAAACACAGTAAATTTAATCTTTTCTAGAAACTTAAAACAATTAAATACTAAGAGTAAGTGCAGCTATGAATTTTCTTCCAATTCGGAGGGGGGGGGAGGTGAGGGGGCTTTTTCCCTTTAAGTCTACCATGGAAATTATTTGTTAATTTTTTTTAAGTTTATGTGTTAAAAAAATTATCTCAAACGTGTTCAAGGGGCAGTGTTTAATTCAGGTGGCAGTGACACAGCCCCCCCCCCTTCCAGCTTTTGAAATTTAATAAACAAAATTTTATTTTTCTCCCATTTTTAAAGATATAGAAAATTCATAATTTGCAGGTAACCTAAAATAATTTAACAGTAAGAGGAAGATCAGTTTAAAATTTTCCGTTGGTGATGATGGGGGGGGGGGGCGGAGTTACTGTTCTATATCCGCTTTGGAAATTAATTTTTAGTTCTGTTTCTTTTGATATTTAGATGTTAAAAACTAAAAACTAATCTCAAAAGGGTGGTTTAAGACAGTATTGAATTCAGGAGAGGACCAGCCCGGATTTTAGATTTTAATGAACAAAATTTTCTTTTTCTCCGTTTTTTAAAGACATACTGCATTTTTTTCGAGTAAGTTATAATATTTAAATTCTAAGAAACAGAAGAAAAAAATTCCTTTATAGGCGGCGGTGGGGGGGGGGGGGTAATGCTCCCCTAGAAGACTCTCATAGGAGTTAAATCCCTCACAGAATTTAACCCACCCCCATAGAAGTTAATTAAAATAATAGAAGTTATATTTTTCATCTTGCAAAATTGCAATGTACAGTGAAACCTCCATAACGCAAACTCCTGAATATTCCGTTAAGGGAAGAGGGCTTAGGTGATCCATTAAGCCTCCCTCGAATTGTAAATTTAACTAAATTTTTTTTCTCCGATTTTGAAAAACAAATTGAAATTTAATCTTTTCTCTTAGCTTAAAATAAAAGAGAAAGTAAGAATTTTCTGTTAGGGGGGGGGGGGGCGGAGGTGGAAGAGCGCTATTGTCTCTCCCCGGATTTGAAAAATTAATTTAATTTATAATTAAAATTTCTTTTTCTTCTATTTTCAAAAAATATGGTCAAATATATACTTTTCGAGTAACTAAAAAAAATAAATAAATAAACATTTGATGCTGCCAAGCATTAACAAGCACACAATGCTTCATTTAAGTACCTACCTCATCATTACTGGGAAGAGATTTGTGTAGCAAATTAGCACATGTTACTGCCACACTGTACGTCATGCTGTTTTCTATCAAAGCTGGTTGCATAGCATATTATGCTGACAAGCATAAAAAAGCATATAATAGCATGTAAAATTACCTACCTCTCCATGCTTTGACAGTCGCTTAAATAGCAAATAAGCACATAAAATGCTTGTACATATCTTGTCATGCTATTTCTCCTTGAGCTGGCTGCATAGCATATTATGCTGGTAAGCATAAAAAAGCATATAATAGCACGTTAAGGTACGTACCTCTCCATGCTTTGAAAGAAGATTGAACAACAAATAAGCATAACATGCTTGTACAGTCGTGGGGGAAAAAAAGTAAACACCCCCTACAAACTCCTCAACAAATTATCGTAGACGAATGTTACAGGTACCGAACGATTGGAAGTAAAGAATACTTTTAAATGACGTATATAAAATTTGCTTAGGGGGCCATCTACATATTAAAACGAATTCAAACTTTATTATTTTCAATAGCAATGCCCAATTTTAACAAAATATTTCAAATCTTTGGTTCAAACCCTTTCCTTAACCCTTTTGGTATTAACCCTTTCAAGGGCAAAGCATTTTCAATGCTAAAGTGTTGAAATAATTGAATGGCACCGGAATTTGCCAACAAATTTAATTGAAAATAAGAATAACGCTATATTTCACTTTCACATTACATTGAAAATATTTTATCAAAATTCTGGTGCAATTGCACCGTTTGAGAATTAAAATTAAGTGGTATCTTTATGAAACCACCGCCCCTGAAAGGGTTAGTGTGTGTGAGATAGAAGAAAAATTTGAGATTTTCACATCCGAATAAAGCTTTACGAAAACAATTCGGAGATGAAAATTTACAATCGAAAAATTTCTTATTGCTTTGCTGCAAATGCAGACTGTTCCTGTTTTTGAAAACCAGTACTTTTTCAGAAAGAAATTCGTGGAGGTATCTGCAACAGTTGCAAGAAAAACGCCTTTTCAAGCTAGTTTCTACGAAATTTAGAACGGACCGAGTGGGAGCTCTGCAAATGGTATCAAAATAAACTCTATTTCATTTTTAAAAAATTTAATTCTAAACTAACTTAATTTTGTTAAAAAATAGTTGCAAAGAATCTGATTACTTGACATATAGATCTAACTAAATTAATATTTACTTAGAGTGATGAAATAGGGTAGACCGGGGCTAGTTGGCTACAGCGGTAAGTTGGCGCAGTCCTCAAAAATCGCCTGTTTGTGGATAGATTGCGCAACCAGTCACAGAGTACCTTTCTTATTGCTTTTTACAATCCTCATTGTAGTTTTGCATCGTTACGTATGTGCAGTGGACATTTATTATGATTTTTCTGGTTTTTGCACTCATGAGTAATTTTTTGTTGTTCATTTTTTTTTCTAATTTCTAATATTTATCTTAATAATTGCGATTTAACTTGTGCAGTTTTTCTTAGTGTATGATTAACTGTACCTACCCCATATGTGATTTACTTGGAGTATTTATGCTTAGAGGATTACGTGCCCCTTTTGTGAAGAATTTCATTATGAAGCAAGTAGGCGCATTGAACACTGGACAAGTTGGCTCGGTGTTTGGTGTGTGCTGGTAGCTTGAAAAACAGCAAGCAACGAGAAAAGTGGTTGCAATGCAAGATTTTGGGTACACGGGACTTGCCCAAACGGAGACACTCGATTTTTTATTTGTGACAATCGTAACTCTGATGATGATATAGAGTAGGATAGAAGTTACTCAGTGTTGTTGTTTTATTCATTATTTTTATGCCTGTATGATTTAGTATTTACATTGTACGGCTATAACGCCTTTGTCTAAACTTATTGGTAATAATGAAATTGATTTCGCTTAACTGCGTGTCTTATTTGAACTTCATTTAAATTTTTATAAAGCGTGTGCCAACTTACACCATAGGTATAGGCAACTTCCCCCGTGACGGGGTAGGTATGCGCACAATTTTCCTTTTACTTTAGGCTTCCGCTAAACATAAACTACAAAAGCTATAAACTCAAAACTCCGGTATTTATAGCCAAATGTCTTTTCTTTAAAAGTGCAGTTACAGTTTGTTAAAAAACTTAAATGAAAAATTTATAAATATCAAAAACTAAAAACTGCGCCTACTAGCCTCGGTCTCCCTTACTTTTAACAAGGCAAAAAAATTACTTGCCATCAATTATCCGAGACTCAATAGAAATCTTCTTACGCAGTGAAAATAAATGTAATGATTCAGCATCCATGGAGCTCCCTAAAATTGGAAAAGAGATGTTCTACAGAAAAATGAAACAATAGTATTAAATAATTCACGTTCACAAATATCCACTTTAATATTTCAGTTAATTTCATTATGCTTGAGTTCGCGTGATTTTTGTTTACCAGTTTTCAATTAAAATTTTTTTTACTAAAATATCTGTTTCCTATTTATTATTGAGAATGTTGCCGTCAGAGCAATGAAGCATGTTTAATATGAATAAATAAAGGTATATTTTTGCTTTGTTAAAAGTATTTTATCACTTTAAGTAAATATTAATTTAGTTTGATGTATTCAAGTGATTTTTCATATAGTTTTGTATAGATCTACTTCATTTTCATGACATGCAAGTCAGTTAAAAAAAGAATGAGTACAAGAAATAATGCAGAATAAATATGCTATATACGCAGTATAGCTGCACTGTATTATATTCACCCTGAAAAATTTCTGTTTTGTAAATTATAAGACTAAATTTTTTCTAACGGATTACAATTCTTTAATTTTTTTTAAGTAAATTATTATATTCAAAGTATTCAATAATTGCTGTACGTGATGAAAAACAAACTTTAAAGGCAAAAATACCTTTATTTATTTACACTTCGACATGTTTCATTGCAACCGACGGCAACATTCTCAAGAAAATAAAACGATAAAACTGTTTTCGCAAAAAATTCAAATTGAAAAACTAGTAAACAAAAACAAAATCAAAAACCACGCGAACACAAGCATAACGAAATTAACTGCAACAATAAAAATGAAAATTTGTGGACCTGAATTATTTTATATTATTGTTTTATTACTCTGTATAGCATTTCTTTCCAAATTTTACGAAGCTTCATGGATGCTAAATCACTGCAAATATTCTCATTGTGTAGTTCACAGACCGCAGAAGGAACTAGAGGAGAGACAATGCGTCCGATCACTTATTCTTGTCCCACAGAAATATGTGTGATTCTTCTAAAAGAAGCGAGCATGGTGATTACCAATAGTTCCATGTCACGAAAGAACTTGGTTAAAGTAGAAATCGCCGTGCAGGCGCCATAGGCGCAAGTGCGGAAAGAGCTCATACGTCACTTCGCCATTACGCGTAGTGTCCCATCTCATCTGCCATTTTGAGATGGCGTGGCCTAAAAGTTGTCTTTTAGCCTCGCGGCGGTTGGTGCCCACCTCCACGTCAACCGTTGACCGGGTCATGGCGGCTTTCGCCAAATCGTCCACGCGTTCATTGTAGACGTGAACCACATGGGCGTTGATTCAGCGCATATGAACTTCGATCCCACTATTCTTTACCAAGTCCCTTATCTCTGGACTCGTCCAGTGCCGAGGCACTGGGCAATTTAAGGCCTGAAGCACCGATCTCGAATCTGAGTAGATGTCGAGCTCACAGATATCTCTTTGAGGAGCGTCCGCAATCGCCTCTTTGATCGCGTGGACATCGGCTGCGAAGACTCCTGTTCTATCAGTGAGACGGAACTGGCCTTCATCGACGATCTGACTGTCGGCCACAGAGGTGAAGGCGCACCCTACAGTGCGGTCTCGCTGCTTGGATCCGTCTGTGTAGTAAGAACATGGCGTCCACCGACTGAGGTCCCTGGTCCATGGGATCCGGCCTACGGCTTCACGCCGATAGGATCGTTGCCTGAGATCGACTGACTCAGGGTCGAGTCCTGTACCGTCAATGCTCCTGCCCCACGTTGGTAAAATTGTTGATGGAATTTGTTCAAATCTCAGCCACAAATTGAACACGATGAATCCACTAGGCATAAAAAAGCTTGTAATGTTTACGATAAATGTACGGGCCAGAATAAAGAGCAAGCCCGATACGCATAATGGTGAGCTTTGGTTGATAGTGAAAGCTTACTCTTTTATGCTTTGTGAAAGGGATTTCAGCCTCATAAAAAAGGTGCTGAGGAAGCATTAGAAGTTGCATACATTGAATGAGTAATTAAATGATATTAAAACCGCATTCAACATAGCTATGAAATTTACTGTCATATAAAGAACCCGCACTAACTTGAATGATTTAACTGAATGGTATCCTACTTACAAGAAAAATGCTTGAACGAAGACTCGTAAGGTAAAAACATGCTAAAAATCACTGCCGTTTAAAATTTTCATGTTTCATTATTTCAAATGCACCTGCTCTAACTGCAATTTACTACTTGCAAGATCCAACATTAATGGAATTACGGAGCATAAATGTTTTTTGAGAAACAGTTAAATACATTTAAAATTTCCCCTGAACTAATGGCAACGCAACCAAAAGATCAATTATGGCAAGTAAAATGGTTGACACTGGAAAACTTTTAAATGTTTTCCATAGAAACACCTGTCCTTTCGGCAAGTAATTCAAACTTACCCACTAAGATCTTCAAATGAGTCTGAAATACAGTACTAAAATTCATTATTACCATTTTTTTAAAGAAAATCTAAAATTTACTTTAAAAAAATCACTTTTGAATTTTAAGCAATTATATTTGAAGTTTTTAAAATTGAATTTACTTGCAAATAAATAAATGAATATTATTTGTGTTTTAATAATGTTTCTAGTTTTATCACATTTTTTTCTGAATATCAATGTTTATATTGTTTAATATTAAAAGGGGAATTCTGAAATTTAAAATTTGAATATTTACCAAAATAAATAATTTTCATTTTTTGGCACTCATCTATAAGTTCATTGCTTACTGTGAAATACATTAGAGAGGTACAGTCGTGGCAAAAAAAAGAAAACACCCCCTACTAACTCCTCAACAAATTATCGTAGAAGTAAGTTACTGGTACCGAACGATTGCAAATAAAGTCTACTTTTAAATTATGTATATAAAATTTGCTTAGGGGCCATCTACATATTAAAACGAACCACAAATTTGTCTTTTTTCAACAGCAGTACACAATTCTGACAGCATAAATGAACTCTACACCCTTCAATTAGTCTAAAAACAAATTTTTATGCAATTCGTACCATAAGTTTCCGAGAAATTAATTATTTTAAAACGAGCCTAGTTTTTAAGGGCTGTATCCAAAATGAAGTTCGGTACTGGATTGTTAACCGAGAGAGCTCCCTTCTTGATCAAGGCACCTTAAGCAGTCAATTAAGCCTATTAGATTACAGGATAGCATAAGAAATTTCAAAATATTTAGTCACATAAACCATCATTTTGCCGTTTTTTAAGCATACTTTGAAAACTACTTGGAAGAAAAATGTGAAATTTTGGATTTCCATAAAGCAGGACTTAATACATCTGAATCCATCAAAAAAATTGTAGGTTGCAATTCATAATTTTTTAATATTAATTTCATAATTCATATCAGAAAATTATAAAAATTGCAAATTCAACCTTTTTATATTTGGGTATATTAGTATTATTGCGACACAAAAAATTAGAACATTAGGGTTATAATTTCAAGAGATATAAATAAAAATATGAAAATGTAATTTAACATTAGAAGCACTAATTTTTGAATGTTTATAATTCAAAAACTTATCATTCAAATGACTTGAAATTTGGTGTCTAGGCATAGTTTGAACCAAAGATTTGAAATATCACGTTAAAATTGGGTATTGCTATTGAACAAAATGAAGTTTGGATTCGTTTTAATCTGTAGATAGATTAAGCAAATTTTATATACGTCATTTAAAAGTAGATTTTATTTCCAATCGTTCGGTACCAGTAACTTTTATCTACGATAATTTGTTCAGGAGTTAGTAGAGGGTGTTTACTTTTTTTTCCACGACTGTACCTTGGGCCCTAATTTGGATGCTGTTTACAGCCATTGTTTTTTCACTCCCCTGTAAAATTTCAAAATTTTCAGAAATTCTCTTTTAAAATCAAGTGATTCATATGTATATGCACAATATCGAAAAACGGACTGAACATTTTTTTTAAATTTCAGTAAGTAAAAGGTAGCGGCTAGGGAAGTTATTCTTGCAGGAGTTCAATGTATGAAGTCGGAATGGCCAGCGAGTCCATTCACGAATACTAATCAGATCAACTAATTAGTAATGACAGAGAATCAAATACGAATGACTGATAACCTATATTCTCAATCATTAACAACGACAAAAATAAGTAAACACACAAGCTCAGCAGTAGAATTGATAAATAAAATTCACTGGTCCCAAGGACCAGTAAGCATGAGAATTTCCTGATTCGCAGTTATTCTTGCAGGAGTTTAACGTATGAAGTCGAAATGGTCAGCGAGCCTATTCACGAATAATAATCAGATCAACTAATTAGTAATGACAGACAATCAAATATGAATGACTGATAATCACTGTCCCGCTACATAAAATTCTATTAAGGCTACCGTCCCTGCCGGCGAAAGCACTCACGAGCTAATGCTAATCCTATGGGGAGGAATTTTTCAAATATCTCGTTTGAATTTCGTTATTTTTAAATAATTCTTTTTTCATTGGGTAGCCGAGATCCGTCTCTGCATAGCACCTTACCTTTTTTACTTTTTCGATTTTGGTTGCAGATAGTTTTTAGAATGACACTTGAATTTTCAGAACCGGTTTTGAAAGTGAAAGTAACTTTATAAAAAATATCTGCGACCAAAATCGAAAAAGTTAAAAAGGTGCGATGTAGAGACGGACCTCGGATATCCAATGCAAAAAAGGAAAAAAACCATATTTAAAAATGTCGAAATGCAAACGAGATATTAGATATATCCCTTTCCATAGGATTAGCATTAGCTCGGGAGTCTCTTCGCCGGCAGGGGACCTTTAACCCTTTGAGTGACCCCCCCCCCCACACACACACACACATACACCTCCTAGAATATAAACCAAACTTCCTTTACATTTATCCAAAATTTTCAGCATTATAAATGTAAAGTTATAATTTACTAAAAATTAAATAGACAGTACATAAAGAAAACCTCTAAAATTATGAATTAGATATTTTATTTCTGATTATTTATTTCAACTGACTAAGGTGTAATGCAATTTTTATTTATTATTGTGTGATTTGTGTTTGGTTTTCTCAGGGACGGGAATTTTAAGTTTACTTGTGAGAGAAGGGAAAAAATGTTACCGGTCCTGCGGACCACTAAATTTTTCAAATTAGTGGTCTGATTGAATTTTTGGTTGTCTCGAACCAGCGGACCACCAAGGATTTCGAACGCTGCGAGCATAGTAACATAGTCATCTTATAATACAAGACCAGACAAACTGATGGCTACAACTGGTTCCAGGTCTATAGCGCAACAAGCAACCAAATGTGCCAAGGCACGAAGGAAAAAGGAGGTTAAAATAAAGTGATAACAGTATTTCATTTATGATGGACTAATAGCATAGATGCTCATTCGCTAAAATCATCAAACAAAGTAAGTAGTAAAATTTCTTAAGCCAGCGACGACAATCCATGACATACACAAAGCACAATAATACGACAACCTCTAATGAAAGTTGCTACCAAAGGGCAAAATGAAAACGACAATTAAATCAACAATGATACCCGAAGCTTTTTGATTGCAATTGATGCCGATGACAAAGTTATTTTATTCCTTCGCTGCCGCTGTGGTTTAAATAAAACGAAAATATCTACTGAATTTTACTGGAGGGAAGATTGTTGCGGCGATAATCATAAACTGTAGATCCGATTTAGCCCTTCAAGCGTCTTGCAAAAGGGTAAAATTGTAATGTTGTTTTCTTTGCAT
Source organism: Maratus speciosus (assembly GCA_963932465.1). Taxonomy (NCBI): domain Eukaryota; kingdom Metazoa; phylum Arthropoda; class Arachnida; order Araneae; family Salticidae; genus Maratus; species Maratus speciosus. The sequence continues at coordinate 125,035 of CAWVRF010000728.1, read as the reverse complement.
TTTGTCTTAAATGCTAAGAAAATATGATTATTTCAACATTATAAAAAAAAAAAAACTCTATTACAAATATGAATGCAATCCCTGAGACTATTAATTATTCTTGAATGTATTTAAAATTCATTAAATCCATAGAATTATATTATCTTAAATATTGCGTGTATTGCTGTGAAACCTAGAGCTTAGTGAACGGAATATTACGCTTCAAACACTTAGAGGGTTAAAAAAAAAAATCATCCGCCATCTTGTGACAACATCCTGAGTTACTTCACTCGCAACAGGTAGAGAGTACACTATATGTTTCCTCCTCTTTATTCATAACTCCATTTTCCAGCCCCTCTGCGGCAGTAGTCATACTCTTTGGTTCTTCCATATAATGGCTACATAAACAAACCTCTCGTTTATGTCTGAGAAAGAGATTTTAATACCACGGGTGCAAACATCCATCAGTAAAAACGAATAGAGATTTTCGCCTTATTTGTGTCAGAAATTTTGCATGAACAAAGTGTTTTACCCTTCGCCACGTGCGTCTATTACGAAATTTTTTATCTTCTGTCACCGGTTTTTCACAATTGATATTTTCGCCTAATCGGCTCAGCTTAATTAGCAACCATCCAACTTAGGGAATGACACGAAGTCAACAGGAATCCAAACCATACATGAGGCTTATCAAGTAGATCTCTGTCATGCTGCTATCAGGCGAATTTTCGTCCTGTTACGAGGTATCAACCCATTCAGTCTTATCACAGACTTAAAAAAATGTATGGAGACGGAATTTTCTTCACTGCGTTCTTTTTTTCAGTTCCAAATGTCACTGATAGATGGCACTGCACTCTCTTAAACTCTAATACTGATCAAATTAACATTCAATTTCAAAGCCGATACAATTTTTTGCGTTTCAACAGCTAAATAAGGGGTAAGATAAAAGATGAGACACCATTTTTTAAATTTTGGACATTGTAAAAGTTTGAGTAAGCTCGGCAAAATCTATTGATAATATTTTGAACTAAAACAAGAATGCGTATTAATGAATATCTCCTTCAAAAATAATCTCAAGCAATACAGTACAAAAAAGCAAATGTTTCCTAGTCTGTGAAAATATAATGTAACCACGGACGAAAGTATACAATAACCTCTTCCCATATCCACAATTTCGAAATGCGTTCCTTTCTTTAGAAATCCCAAGAACTAATTTATTCGAGATTTTAAGAAGCCTTTATGAAAACGAAGTTTATTTTTGCTGTTACTGATTTTCGAAAACGTTATCGAGTTTCTTTTCTTTTCTTTTTTTTTTTTTTTTTTTTTTTTTTTTTTTTTTAGTATTATTTGGAGGGTATTAATCGGTTTTCTCAAACTGGAAAATCAGTTTTTAGGATGTTATTAATCAACAATTAAACATTTTCAGCTGCATAACTGAATTTATACATGCAAGAACTACAAAATAATGTTAATGTTAATGCTGTTAATTTATCGTATTTTCCTGAAAAATATGTTTGTTGAAGATGAAGCTTTTACTTGAGTATTGATAGCATTCGAAAAAACTGTATACCAGGTTCAAAAAAAGTGATTAAATCAATTTAATATCTACTCTGAAATGTTTACGGTAACATGTAGTTGAAAAAAGAACTTCAAACCTCAAATATACATTAGTTTATGAGAAAGATAAAGAACATTTTCAGAATTTTGAATAACTCGAAAAATGTTATTGCATACTTTCCTTGATTAAGCAAAATGTTTTACAGTTTTTCGCTGTGTACTTGTCATAAATTCTAACCCTTTCAGGAACAATTAATTGTGTTCCTGTAATGTTGGATTCACACCGGAATTTTCGAAAATTTTTATTTAAAAAAATGAAAAGCAGTTTTACTACTTTTTCCACCAGTAAAATTTAATTAATAGTTTCTTGTGCAAAATTTAATTCGAATTAAGTGGAATATAACATATCCCAACGCCCCTCAAGGCATTAAAAAAACTCTGTCTATTTTAGGACATGGTGTATAGATATAAATTTCAATATAATTATCTATCTATATAGATAAATATATAGATACATAAAGCTGAAATTCTTACTCCTGCAAAATAGACGTTTTACTTTGGCATTTTTATGCTCACCTTATTTTCAGTTCAATTTACAAAAAAAAAAAAAAAAAAAAAAAAAAAAAAAAAAAAAATCAAGCATTTTTTTTTCCAATAAAAGTAACAACTAAAGTGTTCGTCTAAGAGATGTAATATTTCATTTTTTATATCTCATACTTTAAAAATAGTGGCAGAGAGAGAAATATTTTTATCATGTATATTATTTTAGAGATCTTTCCATAAATCAAAAATTTCTAAACCATTAAATCGAAAATATTTCTCCTCCTTTCACTGTTTCATTGACTTTTTTCAATGCGTTGTGTAACAAGAAAATGGAATATTATCTTTCTGTTTGTACTATGTATAGATAAAAGGGAAAAAATATCCATATCTTAAAAGAAACTTTCTAGCAAAATCAAATATGGATACATGTTCTGATACAAACATAGTCAAATTTAATTCCTGGATCAGACATTTTTCCTAGAAAATGTTCTATTAAGCGGAATTATTCTTTCATGCAATTTTTTATAATAAGATAAGTTATTAAAATGATATATACTTTAGAATATACTTTATAATCATATGCTGATTAGTAACAATTTTATATTTTTAACTGAAAGAAAGAAATGAAGTGAAACAAGGCAATTTTCATCTTCTTTAAAATAATAAAATAACAGATTAATTACACAATTAAATTTAAAAAATCAAAAACCCGACTGCGTAAAAAGCGAACTAATTAATTATTTCTGATCAATGTGAAACTATTTTTTTTTCAATCCTACTATTAGCTCACATTCTCGCTATATATATCTTGTTCAAATTTTCAATCGTTAATAAAATACTTATTATTCATCCAATCAAGCTCAAATAATTTTTTTAAAACTCGTAGTGGATGGCACTTGATGTTAATCCAGTTTTTTTTTTCAAATATTAATTCATTAATTAAATTAAATTAGTTAATTTTCAATAATCGAGAGAGCCCTCTTCTTGATCAAGGCATTTTAAGTGCCACTCAAGAGGAAAGAATAATGGGAGAAAAAAAAATTCCCTTATTGACCTAAGTAGGAATTGACTTAAAATATATTTTTTATATTACCTGTTTATAATACTTACCTATTTTTTTTATTTACTTGTATTGATGACTTTTAAGTTGTGTTTGATTATTAGTTCCTATCTACAAACACTGTTTTGATGAGAACTATAGATGTCTATTATGAAGGTTAGAGTTACAGTAAAGGTAGAGATCCAAAGTACGCTACTTCCAGGTTGTATAATATTTTAACGGAGCTTCTGACTGTAAAATAGTCAAAGAAACATCGTCTTCATTTTGAAAGACCTATCCAATGATAGGCCACTCAATAGGGTGCGTAATTTTTTTTCCGTCTCTACCGACATTTTGTATTTTAGGGCCGGCATTTTGAATTTATAAAAACAAAACCTAACCTATAACCATCGGGCCGTTAAGACGAATTGATAGAGACCTCATTCATTAAAATCCATCCAGCCGTTGGGATGTTTCGAGGGTATAAAGAAATCCACATACACAGATATGCGTGAAACACATAACCCTTCTTTTCAGTCGGGTAAAAAAATATAAAACAAAAGAAAAAACATAGTTCGGCGAATAACTGTTACAACGTGCAACTAGTCGGATGTGCCAATCCCAAAACTTTCTTCTTTCTCATACATGTAAATATTTCAAAATGTTTTTACACATGTTAATACTTCAGTGTTATTACTTCAATATTACATCAACTTTGATCTTCATCTTAAGTTTCTGCTTCATTTTGAAGAAACGAGTTAACGTCAACCACAATATTTAATACAGTCAATGTTTTTCGTTATTCTGTTGTACATCAGCTGCTTGAGAATCGCTAGGTTAGCTGGATGCGAATTGCCCGTCGCTGACTGTCCGCGAAGCCTGGGGAGCCAGTTTTTACCCTGTAGGATTCGATATAAAGGCGGAGCCCCGTGCCCCGCTGCAACGTGAGCTTGCCTTACATTTCGCTCCAAAATTTCCTATGGTAATATACTTATCTTTTAACGGCATACATTGTTTCTTTTTCCCCTTTCTAAATTGGTTCATGAACCACTACACACGACAAGTACCCACCACCCATTAGGCATCTAAAATCAAGGTTTTCCCCATCCACAAGCAGGATTAGTGTGTATGATGTGCAGTAGCCAAATCAACAATGTCAATTAGTTAAGCAATAGGCGTAACAGAGAAATCAACAAAGTAGCAGGCTCTGCAATTAGGATGGCCGGGGCGCTTGTCTACTAGGTTTCCGCCATACGGCGATCAAGCAGTCAACCGCCGCGATGCCAGACAGCTAAGCCCATTCCGCTAGGGAAACCTGGTAGGTAGTGGTCTAATCATCGGTTTGGAGAACAACCGATGTACACCATGTACGCTAATGGCGCCTGGTACATGTAAAATCTGTCGCAGGTTCAAAGTCCTCCAAGTTACCTACGAATTATACCTCTGGAGGTACCTTTCCAGGTGAAGGTCTCGTCACCTGAGCAAGGATCTATATTACGAGATGAACTTAAGTAGCAATGTGCAGGTGCCAAACAACAAGATAAAAATTTTACGTAACCGGCATAACAAAGTTTATAACTAAGTAGTAGGCACTACCGATAGGATGAAGATCTACGCCCTCGTCAGGTTTATTGCTACAAAGCGGCGATTAAGCGCTCACCCTCCCCAATATGGGACAACACGACAAGTAGGGCCTGGTCATCGGTTAGAAAGAAAGAACAGCCTATGTACAATATAACTATGAAAAATTGAGAAAAGTCGATATTACAGTGCCCACCTGGCGGATTGCTACTAAATTCCCGTGGGACCTGCTGACCATAATCGAAAACATACACATGAAATTTGCTTCAATTCTAAACATAACTTTATACGCTTTATGATGGTGTAATAATGCAAACGGTACAAAAATCGCTATTCTTTATGTAACAATTATGTAACAATTCAAAAAGGTCTTTAAAATTTAAATGAATGTTTACTTTATTTTTAAAAATGCAGCCTTTAATATTTTAAAACAAAATGATTATCAAATGCTTTCAGTATTTTTGTTCAAATACGAATAAATAATTATAGGCTATTTTCTCTCACGTGGATTTCGCGACTTATGCAGCGCATTTTCGCATCCAGCTAGCATTTCGTAATTTGAAGTCATCGGGATTGAAAGTTATTAATTTTAGGCTCAGGATTTTAATTTTATCCTCTATGCTATGTTTTTTTAAACATTGTGTTTTGACGAAGTCATTTAGTATTTATTTACTATCTATTTTAACATCGTAACATTTTACATTCGTTAAATTTTTACAACACAAAATTTTGATAACATATTTTTATCGCCATTGACCACAAGTGCGTCACAATCCAGGGTTTGGCAACTGCTGTATTAAATGATTATTTTAAATCTAAAGATATTTTTAATTAAACATGTAATTAAACATGTAATTTCAAAAACAACTTCTGTTTTGAAGCTTTTACGGTATTATTTGTTGACACACAAATTTTTAGACCTATTTTACTGAAAATAAACAGGAAAGTAAGCTTGACAATTGTGAAAATATGTAATTTTTTTATTTTTTCGTTTTTTAAAATAAAAGTTGCTAAAATTAAGATAAATTTTATAGAACACAAATCCTGGTAATTTTGTGTAATATAGTTTAGAGCAATTTTGTAAAGTTTGTCTTTTTTAGATCCTTTTTTTTAACTTAACTTTTAAGTTCTTGTACATAAAAATTGAATTTTGTAATAATTCATTTAAATCCGATCACATGTGATAAATAGCAAAAATATTTTTTACGCTTGCAACTGTTTACGAGTTACAAAAACAATGCACCGAAAAAATGAAGTACTCACAAATGAGTAAATCGGTGTACTCATATCGAATTGAGTACGCTTGGATCAAAAATTAACCTAAGCTTTCTCAATTTAGAAACATCACATGTTATCAAAAGCAAACAAAACGATAATTTTGTACTCTGTAATAGTTTATTTCATTCGTGGTGGCAGATATATGTTCATTAATGTAAATATTAAATTACGCACAGTATTTTAAAATAATTTAAAAGTGCTTTCAAATAATGCTCTTGTCATAAAAATATTCGATTTGGTTGTTTTGATAATAATTTTCTTATTTATTAAAAAAAATAATCAATTAAACGTTTCTTGTTAATAATTTTGAGCGGGAAATAAATTTCAGTACATTTTTAATTTAATTTGGAGGTTCAGGGGGGGGGGCGTAACGATTCATATTTGAACATAACCTTGGAATCAAAAATGAATACAAGTGTTTTTCTGTTTTGAGTACATTTGGATCGGAGCTATTTTGAGTATGTGACGTATTTAAAATTGAGTACATTTTACTCAATTTTGAGAACCCATTTTTTTTCAGTGTGGAATTAATTTTGAGCCAAACCACATTCGTCAAAATAAGATTTACAGTTTGTGAAACTTGCAGCAGCGAAATATTTTAAACACTAAAAATTAGAAAATATAAATAAGAAGAGAAATATAAATAAAATTAGAAAATTTAAATAAAAAGAGTTTAATAAATAAAAAAATACTTTTTAATAGTTTAACGTTAATTAAATTATAAGAAGGTAGAACCCGTCGAATTTCGACTAAAGAAAATGTTTAAAGAAGAACACTTACATTGAATAATAATAAACCTTCAAAATTAATTGCAATAAAAAATCCATCGAACATTGACTAGTCTGACTCTTAAAACAAATAGTACTTTAATCTAAAGTTACCAAAATACTATTTCCTGAAACTTCAACTGTTCGAAATTCTTGAGAAATTAAATTTTATTCGCATACGTAATTATTAAAATATAATCAAGATAAGTAAATATGGTGAAATTATCAATTAAGGCTCTTATGCAATTTATTAAGAAATGAAAAAACATCAATTTTTTTTTCACTCTGACACAATCATAGATTTAAATTTCTGGATGAAATATAAAACCATACGTCATTTTTACCATCTCAAAATTTACATATGCAGCTATCATATCCGTATTCACCATTTCAATGATATTTTGATGCGCAATAGTTTATTACTTAACATTTTTCAAAATTTGAAGTCACGTTTGGAAGCTACAACTTTAGATATGAACATTCGCATTCTTGACTTGAGGTTCTAATCTCAGTACCGGTGAGTAATAATTCCAGAAATTTATGCTTTTTTAGATGCATTTGTGGGAAAATATTTAGTTTTATCAAAGAAAATGTGAGTTTTCTTTTAAATATGACGACATTTTCTCTCATATTTCTCTCATTTCGACGAAGCATTTCGCTTAGCGTCTCATCAGTGTAAACAAAACGAAAGCATATTGAAATGTAACAGTTTAATGAGGTAAATGCGATTTTTTTAAAGCATGACGTCATTTTATGTTAAAATCTTTTTAAGTTATTTTTAATTATAATGAGAAAATGGCATCAGTAAGGATATAATCAATAAAAATGAACTTCATTTACTCGTTTCTCTGCAACAATGAAAGTTAAGTATTAATTAAAGTACAAACATACTCAATTCTACTATTTAATGTTAAAATATTACATCTTCTGATATATTACAACGATGCAGTCTGCACTAGAAAAAAAAGGGTAGTACAACATATACAAGCGTCTCTTTCGAGGAAGTATCGCCAGGATCGAGTGAAGTGGAGAAGTTCATGAGTAACGGCGATCACGTTAACATATTCCCAGAGATTGATGGTAGTTAAATTTAAGGTGCCACAAAAGTAATCCGATTGCCATCATTTTAAAGAAATTTCACAAAATACTTTTAATAAAATATATAAATCAAATTAAAAAATAACTAGTTCTGGCACATCTACAAATGAGTAGCTTTCATTAAAAAGAATAATTATCAAAATTGGTTCAGTAGAGAGCTCAGGGCTGGTGACTAAAAAAAACAGCCTAGTCTTTTATATATATAGAATGTACGTTCAGAAAAAAATTCAGATATTCTGAATACATATACATAGCTTAAATGATGCGTTTTTCCTTTCCTGCTGCCATAAGAAACAAAGCAAAAATTCTAATTTTTTTAATAATTTCACCAGTTCGTGCTTTCTACCAAATGTAAATGAAAGCGATCAATTTTCCCTAATCGGAGACCTCGCCAAATTAACGTATGGACCGTATTCTTCCTTTTGGTTCGAGACTAAATCTTCCTTCTAAATCTTTCAATCCTTCTAAAATCCTTCGACATTTTATTAAATGATTATGTAAATCTTCTAATGTAATTTCAAAAATTCACGAAAAATGCTTTAGAAGATAAAATTCGCATGAATTCATAATTCAGTACATAAAGGGTTAAATGGTCATGCACTAGACGTGATTGTAATATTCTTTCTTAAAGATGAATGCCCTTGCTGCTTTTCCAACAGAGAAGTCATTTAAAATAATTGCTCAAGAAACTTTCCGCGTGTTACACGTGTTTTTCGTAAGTTGTGATGTTACTGCCTGGAAAGTTTTGAAATATTGGACAGCTTAGATCCACTACTTTCTGAAGAACTATTCCGAGCTATATTATTTATTTTACGCATAAAACGATATGTCACTATACTCCAACAAATGAGGCTACAAAAACAAACCTTCCGAACGTGATTACGGACTTCTTTTCATGTCAAAGGTGCGTTCTCGTTCGAATCGTTCATCAGAGAATAAATTTTAAATAATTTCTAATGAAATTTTTGTCGTGAAATGTGAATATACTGTGTGTCTGTAAAAAAAATGTCCCATATATAAATTTTAATAATATCAGCTGTGAGCGTTGAAGAGTGTTGTTTCAAAGTCATACATAAAGAGTAACTCTATCAGTTTTAGATAAGCACATATGGGTGAAAACTACTTTGTTATTTATTCACTTGCAGTACCATACACGCAAAATGGTGACTCTTGAACGTAAAGCGTTATCTCCGGGCTGAAGATTTAAGGGGGTCCGGGACACATTTTCAAAAAATTTTTATTTATTGAGTTAAAATTTTGAAATTTTTGTGATGGTTAACCATATCATTTGTAAACAAAATCGCATGATAAAACTTCTCATGTTTTAAAAAAAAAATTATTTTAAATTTTGTTAAAAAAGTGGGATAGTTTAAAATCGTTATAACTCGAAATATTATTTATAGAATTTCAATTTTCTTTCATTTAAATAAATAGAAATATATCCATTTTAATTTAGAGCCAGCATTTTCAAAAATATTGATTAAAAAAAATAAAAAATATTTAACGAAAAAATTACCAAAAAAATGGTGCAACTTTAAAAATAAAATCATATATTTTCAAAAGTAAATATTTTTTTTTTTTAATATGCTGGCTCAAAAGTAAAGAAAAATAATTGAAAAAGATATGTTCCGAGTTTTAACCCTGTATCTTTAACAGTTCTCGAGTTATAAGAATTTAAATATGAGAAATGGTGAAAAAACCTATCATGAAGGAAAACGCAATTTCACAAGAACTCGTTTCCTTGACAACCATAGCTTGAAAGACAGATTTTGAAAACAAACCAAAACGAGAAAATTAATATTTCCTGTTCTAATTAAGATAGAAACATGATTTAAACATCATTTTAAGCAGAAAACGGCAGAGAAAATTTTTAATCCAAAAAAAAAAAAAAAAAATTGAAAATTTGAAGATTTTTGTGTCCCGGACCCCCTTAAAAGCCGTTAGAGCCATGCGATTTTTTTCCTTTGGTGCTTTATGAAAGATCGTGTCTACGTTCTGTCGCTACCTAATAATTTGCCAGAGTTGAGACACAGAACTGAAGAGGTTATTGCTTCCATGACTCCAGACATGTTAATTGAAGTGCGGGAAGAACTGGACTGTACGTTGGATGTGTGCTGTATAACTAAAGGTGCACATCTCGAACATTTGTAAGAAACACTTGGTTAGCTTACCTTCAATTTGATGTATGATTTGGTGTAAATAGTCTAAATTAAACTGTTATAACATATCATTGAAACTGGAACATTCTTTTATGTGTGTTTTAAAGAGTTATGATCTTATTTTTTTTTCAAAATTTTATATTATTTTGTTTAATTTTTCTTTGTATATGAGTTTTGACGATAAAAGTATTATCACATTTCCAAAAAATAAGATATCATACTATTACAGAAATGTTTTACGCATAAAAGAAATCTATTTAAAACAAATTTTTTAACTTTTAAAGCTTTCTTATTTCAAGAAGTTATTTTATTTATTAATATTTTTTGTTCATTAAAGTTGAATGTCATTATCCTCCAAACAAAGCAGTCATTAAAACAATATCAACTTCAAGACGTGATTGCTAACTTTTTTTCGTGTTAAAGTTGCGTTCACATTCTACTCGTCCAACAGAGATGGCATTGAAAGTAATTGCTTTTCAAACTTTTCTTGTCTTAGGTATGTTTCTTTAGAATTACATCGTAGCTCTCTCGAAAGTTTCGAAATTTATGACAGCCACAGCGAAATATATAGTATTGAGCTATAAAGTCACGATTTCATATTCTCTTAAGTACTATGCCGTACTGATAATCTTAGATTATTTATTATGCACATAAAACGAATATATTTTATAAGAGAAGGCTTAATTTTGAAGCATTTGAAATTCACAAAATGATTTTACTTATCTATATTTTTTAATATCAAAACGAAATTTCACTATTCTCCAACAAAAGCGACATATAAAAAAAAATCTTTCTAATGTGGTTACGAAATTTTTCTTATGAAAGGCGAGTTCTCGTTCTACTCTTTTCACAGAGATGACATTAAAAGTAATTTGTTTAGAAACTTTTCTCGTGTTAAGTGTGCTTTCTGAGAGTGATATTGTTGTTCTCTTCAAAGTCTTCAAAATACATGAGAGTCTCAACGAAAAATATAATATTCAGCTTTATAGTCACGATTTCATACTTTCTTAAGTACAATGCCATACTGTTAAATTATTTATTTGGAACATAAAAGGATTATACTTTAGAAGAGAAAGTTTCATTTTTGAAGCTTTTGTAATTCAAAAAGTGCATTTATTTATTTATATTTTTTGAAATAAAAAAGAAATTTCACTACCCTCCAACAAAGAAAAAACCCATTAATCCTCTCGCTGCGCAGCCCGAAATATGCTCGGGCATGCATTTTCCCGTCTAATTAATACTTTTGGTTATCCCCACCAGTTATTTTTTAGCGAAAACTTTATTTGATTTAATAAGGACATTTTCTTCGATTACGATAGTCAAAAATTTCTGCTTTAAAGAACCGATGATAAAAGATTAAAAATTCCGTAAAAGACGCTCATCACGATGAATTACTTACGCAGCGAGAGGGTTAAAACAAATCTTTCGAATGTGATTACCGACTTATTTTTCATGTTAAAGGTGGGTTCTTGTTTTGCTCTTCCCACAAATATGACACAAAAGTAATTGCTTTTCAAACTTTACTCGTGTTATGTGTGCTTTATCAGAATTATATTGCTGCTCTCTCAAAAGTTTGAAAATTTATGACAGTCTGAGCGATATAAATAGTATTCAGCTTTATAGTCACGATTTTATATTTTCTTAAGTACAGTGCCGTACTGTTAAATTATTTATTTTGCACATAAAATATTATACTTTAGAAGAGAATGTTTCATTTTTAAAACTTTTGTAATTCAAAAAGTGCATTTATTTATTGATTTTTTTTTAATTAAAAAGAAATTTTAATTAAAAAACCCTCCAGCAAAAAAAAAAAAAAAAAAAAAAAAAAAAAAAAAAAAAAAACATTAAAACAAATCTTTCGAATGCGATTACTGACTTATTTTTCATGTTAAACGTGAGTTCTCGTTTTACTCTTCCCACAAAGATGACATTATAGTAATTGCTTTTCAAACTTTTCTCGTGTTATGCGTGCTTTATCAGAATTATATTGTTGTTCTCTGAAAAGTTTGAAAATTTATGACAACCTAAGCGAAATATATAGTATTCAGCTTTGTAGGCACGATTTTATATTATCTTGAGTGTGCTGCCTTATATTGTTACCCGTAGACTATTTATTTTGAACATAAAACAAATATACTTTAGAAGAGAATGTTTAATTTTTAAAGCATTTGAAATTCACAATGTGCTTTTAGTTATCTATATTTTTAGTATTAAAACGAAATGTCACTATTCTCCAACAAAGCGACATTTAAAACAAATCTTATGATGTTAAAAGTAATTCCTTTTCAAACGTTTCTCGTATTATATCTGCTTTAGAAACTTTCGCGTGTTATGTGCGTTTATTCAAAGTTATCGTTCCATTCTGAAGGTCTTGAAAGTTATGACAGCCTGAAAAAAATATTTAGCATTCAGCTTTATAATCCCTATTTCATATTTTCTTACAGTCTTTAAAATATTATCGTCTTCAGGACGTCATCGGCGACTTTTCTTCAGCTTATAGCTGTGTTCTCGTTCTATTTTTTTCAACAACGATGACATTAAAGGAAATTTCCTTAGAAACTTTTCTCGTGTTGTTATGTTTGTTTTTTCATAGTTAAATCCTTACTCTCTCAAAAATCTTGAAATTTATCACAGCCTCAACGAAAAAATATAGTATTCAGCTTTATATTCACGATTTCATTTTTTTCTAAGTACAATGCCGTACTGTTAAATAATTTATTTTGCACATAAAAAGAATATACTTTAGAAGAGAATGTTTGATTTTTGAAGCTTTTGTAATTCAAAAAGTGCTTTTATTTATTTATATTTTGTGCATTACAACTAGATATCACTATCCACCAGCTAAAGCGACAATTAAGACATATCTTTCGAACGTGATTACGGACTTCTTTTCATGTTAAAGGTGTGTTCACATTCAACTCTTCCAACAAAAGGGACATTAAAAGTAATTGCTTTTAAAATTTTTTTTGGTATTATGTATGTTTTCTCAGAGTGTTAATGTTGCTCTCTCAAAAGTCTTGAGATTCATGAGAGCCCAGTATTCAGCTAGTATTCAGCTCACGACACATATCAGTCACGGAGTTAAATTTTTGAAGGATAATTTTTATAAGAGAAGGTTTAATTTTTGAAGCTTTTTTCAAAAAGCTCTTTGAATTATTTATATATTTTGTACTAAAAATAAATGTCACTATCTTCTAACAAAATAGGCCATTAAAACAAATCTTTCGAAAGTGATTACAGAATTCTTTTCCACTTAAAGGTGCGTTCTCGTTCTAATTTTTCGTCAGAGAAGAAAATTAAAATAATTCCCATTGAATTTGTTTTTTGTGTGGAATATGTTTCTTGAATAGTTGTTTCTCTACGTCTTGAAAAATTTTATATATGTTGTTCTATTTTTCTCTGTATATGAGATTCCACGAAAAATGTATTATACATTTTTACTTTCTTCTATCTTTACAAGAAGAAAGTATTGGGTTCGTGAAAAAATTCGACTTCCGTTAGCCGACGGATTTACTCATTATCGAAGGTCCTGAACAGGATTTGACAATTTTTAGAAAATGCCTGTGTGTGAGTCTGTCTATGAGTCTGTGTGTATGTAACACAAATTTTGTGGGTTCGCTATCTCAAGAACTAAGGCACGGAATTTAATAAAATTTTAGATTCAGTTATACCTCGATATAGATTGATTCTGATTAGTTTTTCGTGTAAATTGTTTGCAGGAGTCGCTGCTATGCTGCATTTTTCATGATTTCTGCAATGGCTTTGTCTCAAGAACTAAAGCACTCTTTTTTTATCAAACCTCAGTTTAAGTTATATCTTCATGTAAATTGGTGCTGATTGGTTTAATGTGAAAATCGCTCGACAGGAGACTCTGCTATGCTGCGTTATTAACGATTTACACAATAGCTCTGACTCAAGTACCAATGCACGGATTTTCGTCAAACTCCAGATCTAGTTGACGTTTACATAAGTTAGTGTTGAGTATGCTTTTGTGTTAATCGCCCGATATGTGGCGGTGCTATGCTGTATTTTTCACGATTTCCGCAATAGCTTTATCTCAAGAACTAATGCACAGATTTTTGTCAAATTTCAGTTTAAGTTATACCTTGATGTAAATTGAAGCTGGTTGGTTTTTTGTGAAAATCGCTTTACAGGTGGCGCTGCTATGCTGCTTTTTTAACGAAATCCGCAATAGCTCTATCTCAAGTACCAATGAACAGATTTTCATCAAACTCCAGATTTACTTAGATATTGACATAAGTTGCTGCTCAGTATGCTTTTGTGTTAATCGTCCGATAGGTGGCGCTGCTATGCTACATTTGTCACGGTTTTTTTCATTAGCTCTTTCACAAGAACTAATGCACGGATTTTCATCAGAGTTCAGATTCAGTTAGACGATGAAATAATTTGTTGCTTATTAGGTTTTGGTATAAATTGCCCAACAGGTGGCGCTACTATGCTGCATTTTTCAGGATTTCCAAGATTTTAGAGATAGTCATATCTCAAAAAGTAATGCACGGAATTTCATCAAACTTCATATTCTATTAGACCTTGACATAAGTTGATGCTGATTATATTTTAGTGTGAATGATGTAACGGTTGGATTTTCCATGCTACATTTGTCACGATTTTCGCGATAGCTGTATCAAGAACTAATGCTTAGAATTTAATAAAACTTCATATTCTGTTACACTTTCACATACAGAGATCCTTATTAGTCTTGTTGTATCCTGTCGAAAGATATCGCATTTATGATCTTTGGGATGGAAATTTTAGATTCAAATATCTATGCAATGGGTGCGTAAATTCAATGATTTCTTTGAAAAATGTGGTGCTTATATCTCCTTCTATAAATGCACAAAATTCAACGACCTTGTGCCTTTTAAATTCTCATGATGGGCACGGGTTGTCATTTAATTTTGGCACCGTGATAGCGAATTTTGAAACATTAACATGTATGAGATAGAAGAAAGTTTTGGGATTGGCACATCCAACAACTTTAATTTATCATCACGGTTTCATACCGGGTGTCCAAAAAGGACTGACTGATTTTAAAATTCAATAACTTCCAAACGGTGACAGATATTTAAAAAATTCTTGCAGGAGGGTTATGCATAAAGTCAAAAGTTTTATTACAGTGATTTTCGATTTTATTTCGAATTACAAACAATAGATGGCGCTGTAAGCAATAGTCGCTAAATACAGGCTCGATTTTTGGTCCTTTCTGTTGTTCCATGCAGAAAAAGGAGATGGAAATGTATTATCCGGGCCACGAAGTACCAAAAATCAAGCCTGAATTTAGCCTCTATTGATCGCAGCGCCATCTATTGTTTGTAATTCGAACTAAAATCGAAAATCACTGTAAAAAAACTTTTGATTTTATGCATAACTCTCCTGCAAGAATTTTTTTAATATCTGTCATCGTTTGGAAGTTATTGAATTTTAAAATCAGTCAGTCCTTTTTGGGACAACCGGTATTTCCAAACATATATGCCATACACCAACATATTACCATACTATTACAGAAATGTTTTACACACAAAGCGGATATAGTTTACAACAAAGCTTTCTTGACAATTCAAGAAAATGTTTTACTTATTTACCTTTTTTGTGTGTTAAAGTAAAATGACATTATCCTTCAAACAAAACGGTCCTGAAAACAATATCATCTTGAGGACGTGATGCTGACTTTTTTTCATGTTAAAAGTGCTTTATCATTTTATTCTTCTAACAGAGATGACATTAATATTTCGTGTACTTTTCGTGTCTTATATGTGTTTATGTAGAGTTAGAGTAACTCTAGGATAGATGGCCACACAGAAGAGATGGCTAGTCTAAATGTTTCCAAAACTGGATCATAGATTGCAGCATAAACTTTGTTCGCGGGAAATAGCCCAACGAGTTCATTCTTTGCGACGTGCAGCTGTGTTTTTCTGCAGGTATTGTTGTAAAATACTCCGTTTATTTGTTTATTTTATTATGTAATCTAACGATTCGTATATCTCTTTTCTTTTCTGCCGCTAGAAGGCCTATCGTGTTTCCATTCAAATAGGTTTTGATAATATACATAGACATTCTAAGATGTTCTATGATGTTCTTCGTAGTTGAGTGTTGATTGTGCTTTGTAATGGTGATGTCTGCTGTTCTGTCCATATAAATGTATTAATATTGTGAAGTCCTGATATAAATATCTAGTGAAATATGCTGCCTTATTTATTTAATGATCAAATTTCATTACTACAAGTTAACATGCGCTGCTGAGAAAAGTAAGCATGAATTTTATTTATTTAAAAAAGTATAATATATAACCTATATTATGTTACTGTTTATAAAGAATGAATGTTTATCAGTTGTTTACAGATCACGAAACTGAAACACTAATATATTATTAATACTGATTTGAATTGTTTTAAATAAAATAAAACTTTAAATAATATTTATTAGCTGTAGTAAAGCAAAAACGAATGACAAATTATTAAACATAAGCAAAATGGCATCCTTCAAAGAGAATAATATTACGAAACAAAGTAATGACAATTTTTCCATTTGGAAATTCAAAATGCAAATGATTTATTTGATACAAAAAATATTTATTTGATGTAATTGAGGATGAATCTCCAGAAAATCCGGATGATAAATAATTAAAACGCGATAGACAAGCAGGAGCGTTAATTAATTTATGCATAGAAGATTCTCAAATTATTCATGTCAAATATGAAACCACGGCAAAAGCCACATGGAATATATAATCCAATCTTTGCTTCTAAGCCTAAAACAATGACGTACAATGGCGGAATGATGCTTTAAATTAGGTGGCCATCTGTCCTTTAATTTCAGGATAGGTGGCCACATCCAATCGACGAGAGATCGACGAGACACCTTTAATAAATATTTCAAAATTATACGGAGGGAGGATTTTAACTGAATATAATTATATAACTTTAATTTTTATAATTTTATTAATTGATATAATTGTTTAAATTTTAACTAATACAAATATTTCAATAACAATAATATGGTATAGGTCTAACGATGTAAAAATAAAATTCAGATGATATTGAAAAACGTCGGAAACTTTTATCCCAAAAACAGATAAAGTTGATAAATAAACTTAAAACCGTGAAAAAGTCTAAAATAAATGCGAGAAAAAAACAAAAACACGACACTTTCAGCAGCTCAGAAGATGAAATATATTTGAAATTGTTATATTTCACAGATTCCGAAGGAATAGCTTTGGATGAGGACCAGTGTGTTGGTTGTGGGTTTCCAACCAAAACGGATGGCTGCATACAATGCAAAAGGTACATGAAGTGGTTCCGTGAAACATGTGCAAATTATCAAGAACTTTGCCAAAATTGTAGTAAAAATTTACGAAACGTGAAGGATTGAAATTATACTTCAAATTCTGTTTATTCGAATTATATTCACTCATATTCCATGATATAATTGCGTCTTTACGAATTTCTAGATGTTTTTCATCAGTAACTATATGAAATGTGTTATTTTTTGCTATTTTAATTTCATTTCTTCTTTTTTGTATTCGATGGCCATCTCTCCTCGGGTTGAAGGAAAGATCGCCCATCTGCCATTTTAATTTCAATTTTGTTTCCCACTTTTTGCTCTCAATATTTAATTATTTTTTTCCCAAAATTTGATATGTATAAGAATTTTAAATATGCATCAATATTTATTGTATTTTTATTCTAAGAATTTTTATTTCCATTTTTTAAAAAAATGGCCATCTATCCTAGAATTACCCTATATTGTTGCACTCTAAAAGTCTTGAAATCTATGAGATCCTCGACGAAATATTTAGTATTCAGCTTTACAGTCACGATTTCATATTTTTGTACGGTCATTAAAACAATGGCGTCACCAGGACGTGATTGCTAACTTTTTTCTAGGTGTATAGTTGCGTTTTCTTTTTATTCTTTCAACAGCGATGACATTAAAGTAATTTATTTAGAAAATTTTCTCGTGCGATGAATGTTTTTTCCGAGTTACATTCTTGATCTCTCAAAAGTCTCGAAATTCATGAAATTTGACGAAAACTGTAGTATTTAGCTTTATAGTCACGATTTCATATTTTCTTATGTACGAAGCCGTACTGTAAGATTATTTATTTTTCACATAAAAAGAGTATACTTTAGAATATAATATTTTATTTTTGAAGATTTTCTAATTCAAAAAGTCATTTTATTTATTTATTTTTTTTCTTTTGTATTAAAACGGGATGTCACTATCCTCCAGTAAAAGCTCCAGTAAAGCAAATTTTTCGAACGTGATTGCGGACTTCTTTTCATGTTAAAGGAGTGTTCTCATTTAACTCTTCCAACAAAGGTGATATTAAAAGTAATTGCTTTAGAAACATTTCACGTGTTATGTATGTTTTTTTCATAGTTATAGGTATGGTGTCTTAAAATTCTTGAAAATTATGGTGGTGTCGACGATATATACAGGGTGTATCTGAAATGCTTCAACAAACTTACAGGGATGATAGTACACATGAAGACAAACAAAAATGCAGTGGAACATGGAGTCGCAAATGACGTTTAAAGGATGAAAATCGAGAAAATGCTTCTAAAATGTACAAACTGAGACAAGAAAGAAACACTCCAGAAAATTATTTATTGCACAGAATAGGTACAAAACAGCTCGTGATGTCCAGAGAAAACAAATATTTTACAACAATTGTTCAAAGTGTCGACCGTTGACATTATTATACAGAGTACATCTATGGAGGAACGACTGGCGGGCAAATTTGCATACATGCATTACTGCTCACAGATTTGTTTGGCTTTCTTCCAAGTTTTTGTTATCTCTTTCTGATCGGATATGCACAAAGTGAAAGGAAAACCAGTTTCGTGCTACTAGCCAGTTCTGCAGATAAGGAGCATACGAGATTTTGATATTTTTATTAGTTTTGCGATTTTCATCCATTAAACATCATTTGTGACCCCATGTTCCATTGCATTTTTTGTTCGCCTTGATGAATACTCTCATCCCCCTAAATTTGTTGAAGCATTTCAGATACACACTGTATACAGTATTCAACTTTATAGTCACAATTTCACAATTACTTGAGTACGATGCCATATTATTCGAATATTTATTTTTCACATAAAACGAATATCCTTTAGAAAATAACATTTTATTTGTGAAGCTTTTGTAACCCAAATAGTGCTTTTATACATTTATATTTTTTGTATTAAAACGAAATGTCACTATCCTCCAACAAAAGCGACCATTAAAACAAATCTTTTGAACGTGATTACAGACTTCTTTCGGTGTTAAAGGTGCCTTTTCGTTCTACTCTTTCATCTCAGAAGAAAATGAAAATAATTCTTATTGAAATGTTTGCCGTGCAATATGATTTTTGAAGAGTTATGTTCTTATTTTTTCAAACTTTTTATATAGAACTTCTTTATATAATATACTGTTTTTCCTGTATCTGCGATTTGACGGAAAGTATAATAAATTTTACATTCTTCTATTTTTATAAGAAGAAAGTATTGGATACGTGAGAATTTCACTTAAGATTTTCAACCGATTCATATGTTTTAGGAGTCAGAGATCCCGAAAAACATGTTTTTACAAAATGTCTGTCTGTTAGTGACTCTGTTTGTCTGTCTGTCTGGATGTCTGTATGTGACACAAATTTTGTAGGCGCTCTATCTCAAGAATTAACGCACGGAATTAAAAAAAATTATATTAAGTTATTCCTTCATATAAATTGGTTCTGATTAGTTTTTGTTCTAAATCGCACAATATGTGGCGCTATTATACAGCATTTTTCCGATTTCCGCAATAGCTCTATCTCAAGAACTAATGCACAGATTTTAATCAAACTTCAGATTCTTTTAGTGTTAAACATAACTTGTTTCTGTTTGCATTTTGGTGTAAATCGCCTAATAGGTGGCATGGCTACGCTGCATTTTTCAGGATTTCCGCAATAGTTCTGTCTCAAGAATTAATGCACGGATTTTCACCAAACCTCAGATTCATTTAGTCCTTGATATGAATTGGTGCTTTTAACGTTTTGGTGTAAATCGCCCAACAGGTGGCACTGGTATACTTCATTTTTCACGATTTCCGCAATAGCTCTATCGCAAGAATTAATGCACGATTTTTATTTAATTTAGGATTCAGTTAGACATTGACACAAGTTGTTGCTGATTAGGTTTTGGTGTTAATTACACAATAGGTGGCGCTGCTATGTTGAATTTTGTAGGAATTACACGAGTTTAGCAATAGTCCTATCTCAAGAACTAATGCACGGACTTTTATATCTTTAGAATCCTCATGATGGGCATAGATTGCCATTTAATTTTGGCACTGTGATAACGAATTTTGAAGTATTAACATGCATGAAATAGAAAAATGATTTAGGATTGCCACTACCGACTAGTTTAAATTATCGTCACGATTTCATATTTCCAAAATTAAGAAGTCATACCATTACAGAACTAATATCAATAGCGTATATATTTTAAAACAAAAATGTCGACTGTTTAAACTTTGACATTTCAAGACGTTATTTTACTTTCTTATCTTTTTGCGTAATAACATTAAATGTTACTATCCTTCAAATAAAGCGGTAATTAAAACAACACCATCTTTAGGATGTATTTA
This sequence comes from Maratus speciosus, assembly GCA_963932465.1. Classification (NCBI taxonomy): domain Eukaryota; kingdom Metazoa; phylum Arthropoda; class Arachnida; order Araneae; family Salticidae; genus Maratus; species Maratus speciosus. The sequence continues at coordinate 104,405 of CAWVRF010000728.1, read as the reverse complement.
TTATTTGTACTCATACAATAGTATCATACATGCATAATGTTTATGTCACATTACTTACACTTATACGATTTTCAACAAATTACTGTGGCCGGATGCCTGTGTCCGTATATCCTGAATACGGGAGATTGTCGGGAACGAATCCCATCGGAAATGTAAAAACATCTAGTTGGATTTGACAATCCCAAAACTTTCATCTATCTCATACATGTTAATGCATCAAAATTCATTATTACAGTGCCAAAATTAAATAACAATCTATGCACATCATGAGGATTCTAAAGGTATGAAATTCCGTGCACTATTTCTTGAAATAGGACTATTGCGGATATCGTAAAAAATGCAGCAGAAAAGTGCCACATGTTGGGCGATTTACACCAAAGCATAATCAGCAGTAATATTTATCAAGGTATACCTGAATCTGAAGTTTGAGGAAAATTCGTGCCTTAATTGAAGAGCTAAGTGGAAGAACATGTTAAGTAACAAAAATTACATTTGAAGAAATTTGATGTGAAAGTTTTTGTTCTCAATTTTAATGATTTATTTTCGGTTTGATGCCATGTGTTTAAAATATTAACAGGTGTGGTACTAAACTCTATTAAAAAAACTTATTCATAATTAATTTTTAAATATTAAAAAATATTAATATTATTTGCATTATTAAATATTAAAATATTAAATATTGATGAATAATGTCTTAAATCTTCAAGGCTAAATAGAACTTTGGTATTTTAGCTTTATCATGTGATAGAATACCTGATAACACCTTCGTCCAAAAGATAAAATAATTTTTAAGAAAATAAAGCATAGCATGTTCTTCCACTCAGCTCTTCAATTCTTGAGATAGAGCTATTGCGGAAATCGTGAAAAATGCAGCATAGCAACGCCACCTGTTGAGCAGTTTACAGCAAAATATAAACAACATCAATTCATGTCAACATCTAACAGAATCCGAAGTTTGATATAAATCCGTGCATTAGTTTTTGAGATAGAGCTGTTACGGTAATTGTAAAAAATGCAGCATAGCAGCTCCACCTGTAGAGCTATTTGCACCAAAAACTAATCAGCATCAATTTATATTAGGGACCACTCAAATATAAATTTTTATTAAATTCCGTGCGTTAGCTCTTTAGATAGACTGCCCATAAAATTTATGTCACATAGAGATAGACAGACAGAGTCATAGACTCACAGACACTCAGCCTCATGGACTCACAGACAGACATTTCGTAAAAACATGTTTTTTGGAATCTCTGAACCCTAAAACGAGTAGATCCGTCAAAAACCGGAATTCGAAGATTTTTACGGATCCAATACTTTCTTCTTGTAAAAATAGGAGAAAGTTTTAAAAAAAAAATGAGATAAAAAATTTTGCTTTATAAAAAGACTTTAGTCAATGCCTAAGGCATTCAGATTTTCCGAAAAATTTTCCTAGAATGCTAGACGTACAAACCTCTCGGAGATAGCTATTCAAATCAATGAATTTGATCTTGCTTAAGGGGGTCCGGGACACATTTTAAAATAATTTTTATTTATCGAGTTAAAATTCTGAATTCTTTTGTGATGGTTAACCTTATCATTTGTAAACAAAATCACATAATAAAACGTCTCAGAATTTTTTTTAAATTTTAATTTAAAATTTATTAAAAAAGTGGTGTAATTTAAAATCATTATAATTAGAAATATTATTTATACAATTTCAATTTTTTTTCATTTAAATAAACAGAAATATATAAGTTTTAATTTTGATTCAGCATTTTTAAAAATATTAATTTATAGAAAAATTAAAAATATTTAACGAAAAAATTTCAAAAAAAGTGATGCAACTTTTCTTTTTCAAATCATATTTTCAAAAGTGAATATTTTTTTCAAATATGCTGAATCGAAATTAAAGTAAAATAATTGAAAATGATATGTTCCAAGTTTGCACTCTGTGTCCTTAACGGTTCTCGAGTTATAAGAATTTAAATATGAGAAATGGTGAAAATGTATCATGAAGAAAAACGCATTTTTACAAGACGTCTTTACCATGACAGCCATTGCTTGAAAGCTAGATTTTGAAAACAAACCAAAACGAAAAAGTTAATATTTTTTGTTCTAATTCAGATAAAAATACGATTTAAATGTAATTCTGAGCAGGAAAAAACAGAAAAATTTCTTGTGAAATAAAATGTTTTTGCAAAATTTGAAGATTTTTGTGTCCCGAACTCCCTTAAATCCAACTGTTCAGTTTAGCCATTTGATTGATATCGAATCATCTGACCAGCCATAAATGAACCTTAATGCAGTTACAAATGATTTTGGAATCGTCCTTTTGAACATTATATCGTGATTGTTTAGTTTGTCCGTATGCATATAAATTCTCATATCATGCCCATTAATGCACATTTATTCTGATGGTGGGATCCCATACCATGAAAATAGTTTATCATAACAAGTTCTGTAGACGTTAGATGCAGTTCTTTATCTATTTTTTTTAAATCATATAAACAGCACTAATTGATATCAAGGTATATCTGAATCGGAAGTTTGATGAAGTTTTTAAAATAGAGCTACAGTGAAAATTCTGAAAAATGTAGCATAGTAGCGCCACCTGTTGAGCAATTTTCACCAAAACACAAACAGCACTAATTCATATCAAGTTACACCTGAATCTGAAATTTCTTCAAAATCCAAGCTTTAGTTCTTGAGATACATTAATTGCGAAAATGCAGCATAGCTACCTGAATCGGAAGTTTGATGAAAATTCGTGCATTAGTTTTTAAAATAGAGCTACAGTGAAAATTCTGAAAAATGTAGCATAGTAGCGCCACCTCTTAAGCAATTTACACAAAAATGTGTAAAACGTCAATTCATGTCATGGACTAATTGAATCTGAAGTTTGATAAAAATCTGTGCATTAGTTCTGGAGACTGAGCTATTTGCTAATCAGCACCAATTTATATCAGAGACTAACTGAATATAATTTTTTATTAAATTCCGTGCATTAGTTCTTGAGATATAGCGCTCACAAAATTTGTGTCACATACATACAGACAGACTCACAGACAGACATTTTGTAAAAATATGTTTTTCGGAATCTCTGACCCCTAAAACGTGTAAATCCGTCGAAAACTGAAAGTCGGAAGTTTTCACGAATCCAGTACTTTCTTCTAGTAAAGATAGATGAAAGTAAAAACTTAAACTGGTTTATCCACAAAATAGATAAAAATTGTATACGTACATTTTGTGCTAGCGCTGCATTAAATTAAATCAGACGTCACACTTTTGTATCAGACTTCACACTTTTGCGCTAAATTCAATTGTTTGGTGGCAGTTTTTTTTATAAATGTGATCGACGGGAACGGGATAACAAACAACTTTTTTCAACTTTTTTTGTTTAATATTCGAACTTTTTAGGAAGAATAGTATTCAATTTTAATTTGTTGCTACAGTGAACTTTCTGTGATACGGATCTTCTGAAACCATTTAATTTCGCAGCCGAGTATAACTTCAAACATGGAGCTATGGAAATAAACTTCACACCACTCATAAAATCTTGACACTACACATATTTAAAACTCAACGCTTTTAATACTCTAAAAACATTTTTAAAAAACCAATAAATCGGAACCATATAACATTCTATTCCACACTCCACTACATTTTCCAACCTCTTCTGCACCAGCCTCATGATCTTCTGTTTCGTCCCGTTGCCAGTTGAGTTACCTAAAGTTCAACGGTGGACTGTGAATCAAAGTTAAAACGTCCATTCTAGACATTTCAGTTTGTCCGTTGGGTTTCACTACTCTGACAACTGCATTTGAATCTATCCGTCGGGTTTCACCACTCTGACAACTGCATTTAAATTTGTCCGTTGTATTTCACAACTCTGACAGCTACGATTTGATATTTTTATAAATACGAAGACATTCTCTTTGATAATTTGTTTTCCCCAAGAAATGCATATACTTTAGAACAGAAAGTTTGACTTTTGAAGATTTTATAATTTAAGTACTTCTATAATTTATATGTATTTTACTGTCTTAAAGGAAGAAACTCCATCCTCTAAACAAAAGTGTTTGTAGAAATAAAATCTTCTTTCGGACTTAATTGATGATTTCTTTTCTTCTTAAATGTTTTTTCTCTTTCCATCCTACCACCAAAAAAGACGTTTAAACTAATTTCACTCCAAACTTTTGACATGCTATGTGTGTTTTCTATGTTCTTTATACGTTAAAAAAATTATACGGAAATCATTTACGCATTTCTTTTCGTTTTTATTATACAGGTTGTCCCAAAATTGTTCAAAGGCATTTCACTTTTTACCCATTGGAGATACGTAGGCATACATTGAAGATAAGATAGGAATACGGATTGTGTTGCGAAAATTATCTTTTCATTAATTTGGAAATTGTTAAACTTTTTACATTGTTATACTGTCTCTGCATCTTATCTGGCTAGTTCCATGGGTTTTGTAATGTAAATCAGATAGCTGGTAACTACTATGCTTATTGGCCACCGTTATTTTGGAAAAGTTTGCTAGGCCTTATTCAATTAATGAGATTTCTTCCATAAAATAAATCACATTTTTCCGTTCCAAAATACTGGTAACCAAAAATCGCTGCTTGTGACTTACACTACAAGTACTCATAGAAATAGCCATATGTGTTATTTAGAAACATTTTTTCTGTACCCCGACAAGTAGAACACTAAAAATGCCATTTTAAACTAATTTCACTTCAAACTTTTTTCATGCAATGTGTGTTTTCTATATTCTTAATACGACAAAAGAGTTATATAAATATCATTTACGCATTTCTTTTCGTTTTTATTATACAGGTTGTCCCAAAAATGTTCAAAAGCATTTTACTTTTTTTATCGATTGGAGATAGGTATGCATACGTTGAAGACAAGATAGGAATAAGGATTATGTTGCGAAAATTATTATGTTGTTATACTGTCTCTGCATCTTACATGTGTTATTTAGAAATATTTTTTCTGTACCCCGACAAGTACAACAGTAAAAATGTCATTCTTCTAAGTACAAAACTTAGATACACTGTAAAAAAAAATTCTGTTAAAATACGGAAATTGTATTGGAAATCGAGACGCCAGTACTATTTTCGTATTTTCCGTAAATTTTGTGAAAAAGCGGAAATTTTTCAGGAATTACAGAAAAGAATTCCGTTAAAATACGGAAATAGTACTGGTGTCTCGATTGCCAGTACAATTTCCTTATTTTAACGAAATTTTTTTTTTATATCGCTCCCGTGATATTCACGGACTGCATCTTTTATCATGATTGTTTGATTCCCACCAGTTTTTTTTTTTGTTTTTTTTAAAGTATAATTGGCTTTATTATGGTATCATTTTAACCTGTCATTTACCTCCGAATTATCTCGGGGCGAACGTTGATGTGGTTATAAGGTGAATGTTTCTTTTTTTTATGGTGCCAATAAGCAATTTAAATTTTTAAACCGTAATTTAATGCGACTGTTAAGGGGTTAATATATAGTCTGTTTTTAGTACTCCGAAATTTCATAAATTTAAAAGTATCACAACTCGGTGAACGTTGGTCGTAGAAGAATAGATTTTACTGTTGTACTTAACAGAATATGGAGTCAATCTTTCTAAATATACCTTACACGACCCATGCAACAAATAAAAATTAAAAAGTGTGATCTATTAATAGCAGGATAACTTCAGCAACAAAACTTTATTTCTCACTCTATTTTGAAAACTTTTGTGATTGATATTGCCTACTTATTTCCGAAAGGTAAAAAAAAAATAAAGTGCGCTACAATCTTTTTGGGAGAACCTGTTTGGGGCAAACTGATGTGATTCTCACTTTTCTAAAATTCGAGGGGGTACCAATAATTTTTTTCCCTCACATAGAAATAATCGAGTAAAATTTATAAAACTGCTACATTGTATTAGTCCTTTTTTATTTAGTCACCGTGCACAGTAATATATATCTGTAAGCGGTATTTCAAAAAGAGGGGGAAGGATGTATTCCAGGGGGCACTATAGTAGACCCAAAGGGCAGCATTGTTCTTGCTCTTACCGACCCCCACATGTGATATATTGTTGGAAAGGCCTGTGACTACTTATTCGTGTTATGTACATCCTGAGCCCTACTCTCTGATTTGCCCTCTGGAGGGGCACTTTTCTAAATTTTCTGGACTCTATTCATGCCCCCTGGGAGACAAATATGGGGGATGGAGGAGGGGGTGCATAACATGAATAAGTGGTCACAGGCCATTCCAACAATATCTCACATATGGGGGTCGGCGAAAGTTAGAAATATGCCCCCTTTCGGTCTGCTATCGCACTTCCTGGAATACATTCTTCCTCCTCTTTTTGAAATACCGTTTGCAGAAATGTGTTATTCTGCATGATGACTAAATAGAAAAGGACTAATACAATATAGAAATTCATAATTTTGCTCAATTATTTCTATGTGAGGACAAAAACTTATTGATACACCATCGTATGTTAAGATACTAATAAAAAAGTTTGTTTTCCACATAAAGCGAATAAAATTTAGAACAGAAGTTTTTATATTTCAAAACGTTCTTTTATTTATTTATCTTTCCAGTGCATTAAAGTGAAATGTCACCATTATACAAAAGAACGGCTATTAAATCAACATCGTGTTACTGACGTAATTGTTGTCTTTTTTTCTTCTTAAACTTGGATTCATCTTCTACTCATTCATCAAGCATGATTTTAAAAGTAATTACTCTTGAAACATTTTCCAGGTAATGTGTTTTTCGAGATATATGCGCATTCTACTTCAAAAAATTGTATAGAAACACTTTATCTGTATTCGGTTTTCTTACCTCTATAGTACAGCTTTCAATCGAAATAGAGTAATAATTATTTTTTAATTTAGTGTTAAAATATCATATTTTCTAAAATGTGAAGTCATACAAATAGAATGTTTGTTTTCTGCAAAAAAATAATAAACTTAAGATCAGAAGATTTTATATTTCAAAGTTCTTTTATTTATTCATTTATTTATTTCTCTCTAGTCTATTAAAATGAAATGTCACCATTATGCAACAGAAGCGACCATTAAATCAAAATCGTTTTACTGACGTACACTGTAAAAAAAAATCTGTAAAGTTACTAAAGTTTTTCTAGGAAACTGAGATTCCTAGAACTTTTTATGTAATGGCAACAAGAAAACTTCTTGTAACAGCGTCTGTTACAGGAATTTTCCTTGTTGCCGTTACATAAAAAGCTCTAGGAATCCCAGTTTTCTAGAAAAATTTAGTAACGTTACATATTTCTGTTTTACAGTGTAATTACTGTCTTCTTTTTTTCTTAAACTCGGATTCTTACTTTACTCTTCAAAACTTTCTTTTATTTATCTTTCCAGGGTACCATTATACAAAAGAGCGGCTATTAAATCAACATCGTCTTACTGGCGTAATTGTTATATTCTTGTCTTCTTAAACTTGGGTTCTTATTCTACTAATTCATCAAGGAAGACTTTAAATGTAATTACTCTTGAAACCTTTTCCAGGTAAATGTGTTTTTTCGAAATATATGCTCACACTACTTCAAAATCTTTTACAGAAACTCTTTATGTATGTTAGGTTTTCTTACCTCTATAGTACATATTTCAATGAAAATGGAGTAATTATTATTTTTTAATTTAGTGTTACAATATCGTATTTTCTAAAATATGAAGTCATACAAATAGAGTGTTTGTTTTCCGCAAAAAAATAATAAACTTTAGATCAGAAGTTTTTATATTTCAAAGCTCCTTTATTTATTTTTCTCTCTAGTGTATTAAAATGAAATGTCACCATTATGCAACAGAAGCGACCATTAAATCAAAATCGTTTCACTGACTTAATTATTGTCTTCTTTTCTTCTTAAACTGGGATTCTCATTTTACTCTTTCATCAGGGAAGACATTTAAAGTAATTACTGTAAAAACGATTTCGCATGTAATGCGTTTTTGCGAGATATATGTTCACACGACTTCAAAATCTTTATAGAAACTCTTTATGTATGTTATTTTTTCTTACCTCTACAGTACAGATTTGAATGAAAATAGAGTAATTATTAATTTTTTAATTTAGTGTTATTATATCGTATTTTTTAAAATATGAAGTCATACTAACAGAATGTTTGCTTTCCGCAGAAAAATAATAAACTTTAGATCAGAAGTTTTTATATTTCAAAGTTTATTTATTTATTTATCTTTCTAGTGCATTAAAATGAAATGTCTCCATTGTGCAACAGAAGTGACCATTAAATGAAAATCGTTTTACTAGCGTAATTACTGTCATCTTTTCTTCTTAAACTTGAGTTCTCATTTTACTTTTTCATCAGGGAAGACATTTAAAGTAATTACTGGAGAAACTTTTTCCCATGTAATGCGTTTTTGCGAGATATGTGCTCACACTACTACAAAATATTTTATGGAAACTCTTTATGCACTGTAAAAAAAAATCTACAAAGTTACTAAAGTTTTTCTAGGAAACTGGGATTCCTAGAACTTTTTTATGTAACGGCAACAACAAAAATCCATGTAACAGATACACTTTTGCACCGAAAATCAAAAAAACTGTAAGGTTACTAAGAATTTTTTAGGAAACTGGGATGCATAGACTTTTCATGTAACTACAACCAGGGTTACAGATAAAATTTTAGTAAGATTACTGTAATTTTAGCAAATTTATTTATAAAGCTACAGATTTCTGTAGTTTTACAAATACTAGTTTTGCAGATTTACAGCTTTTTTTGTACAGTTAGAGATGAAAGTTTAGTAAGCATGTAACTTTACATCTGTAGAACGACAAATATTTTTTTACATTGTGTATGCTGAATTTTCTTTCTTCTGTGGTAAAGACTTCAGAGAAAATCGTGTAATTATTATTTTTTAATTTAGTGTCATAATATCATATTTTCTAAAGTGTAATGCCATACTAATAGAACGTTTGTTTTACGCAAATCTATTAAACTTTCAAAAATAATACTTCCTATTTCAAGAAGTTCTATTATTTATTTATTTTTCAAGTGTATTAAAACCATTTATCGCTATAATAAAACAGATGGTACCATTAAATCAAAACTATGCTCCTGACGAAAATATCGACTTCTTTTACATTAAGATTGGGTTCTAATTCTACTCTTTGACCAGGAAAGGCATTTAACTTAATTGCTCTTGAAAAGTTTTCCGCGCAATGTGTTTTCGAGAGTTGTATTAAGGCTAATTCTTTTATAGAAACAGTTTATGTATATTGAGTTTTCTTTCTTCTATAGTACAGACTTCTGGGAAAAGAGAGTAATTATTAGTTTTTAATTTAGTGTCACAATATGTCATATTTTCTAAAATATGCTGACATTTTAATAGAATGTTTTTTTTATATATAAAACAAATAAACTTTAGAATATAAGGTTTTATATTTCAGTAAGTAATTTTATTAATTTTTTAGTGTATTACTATATCACTATAATGAGTAATTATCACTATAATGTAACAGATGCGACCATTAAATCAAAACCATCCTTCTGATGAAATTACCTACTTCTTTTTATTTTGAACTTTGGTTCTAATTCACTCTTTTATCAGGAAAGACATTTAAAGTAATTGATCTTGAAAAAATTTTCGTATAATGTTGTTTTAGAATTCTGTTCTTACTACGTTAAAAGTCTTTTATAGAAACTCTTTATATTTATTGGATTTTCTGTCCTTTGTAGGGCAAGCTTGGCGGAAAAGTGAATAGTTATTCGTTTTAATTTAATGTCACAATATCATACTTTCTAAAACATGCTGACGTACTAACAGAATGTTTGTTTCCACATAAGACGAATAAAGCTTTTACATTTTAAGAAAGTCTAGAAATTATTTAATTTTTTAATGTATAGAAACGAAATGCCACCATTATACAATAGATGCGGCCATTAAATCAAAACCGTCCTCCTGTCGAAATTAGACATCTTTTTATATTAAACTTTGGTCCTAATTCTACACTTTGATCAGGAAAGACGTTTAAAGTAATTGATTTTAAAAAATTCAGCGTAATGTGTTTTTTCGAGAGTTGTGTTCATACTACTTCAAGAGTCTTTTATGGAAACTCTTTATGTATATTGTGTTTCCTTTCTTTTGTAGGACAAACTTGAAGGAAAGAAAAGTTTACATATTCGTTTTTAGTTTAGGGTCACATTATCGTATTTTCTAAAACGAAGGGCTCACAACCATAGTAGACTAAGTTCATTTAAAATATATATACATAGTCCATTTAGCAGGCACATAAAATCTGATTTATTCACTCCCACACTGAACCAAGTCTATAAATAGATGCCATATATCAGAAAGTATGTGAAAACAGGCTTGGTTCACTATGGGAATAGATGAAAGAGATTTTATGCCCATTTTAAACGGACTATCGCATTATTATTTTTTTGTTTTCAAAATGGACTTGGTCTACTGTGGTTGTGAGCCCCTCAAATATGCTGACATATTAATAGAATTTTTGTTTTCCAATAAAATGAATAAACTTTAGAATATAAGCTTTTATATTTCTGGAAGTTCTTTTATTTATTTAATTTTTTAGTCTATTAAAGCGAATTATCAGTATAATGTAACAGATGCGGCCAAAAATCAGTCTCCCAATGTAATTATTTTCTTTTTCTTCTTAAAGTTTGATCCTTTTTCTACCTTTTCATGAGAGAAGACATTTAAAATAACTGTAATTGAAACTTTTTACCTTTAATGTGTTTTTTCGAGAGTTATGATCATACTTTTTCAAATGCCTTTTATAGAAACTCTTTATGCATATTTGGTATTCGTTCCTCTTTAGAACAGACTTGATGGAAAATAGAGTAGTTATTTGTAATTAAATTTAGTGTCACAATATCACATTTTCTAAAATACGATGTTGTATTAAAAGGGTGTTTATTTTTCCCATAAAACGAATAAGTTTTAAAACATAACCTTTTATATTTCTGGAAGTTCTTTTATTTATTTCTTTTTTTAGCCTATTAAAGCGAATTATCACTATAATGTAAGAGATGCCGCCAAAAATTATCCTCCAAATGTAATTATTTTCTTTTTCTTCCTAAAGTTTGATCCTTATTCTACATTTTCAGGAGAGAAGACATTTAAAGTAATTGTAATGGAAACTTTTTACCTTTAATATGTTTTTTCGAGAGGTATGATCATCCTTTTTCAAATGTCTTTTATAGAAACTCTTAATGCATATTTCGTATTCGTTCCTCTGTAGAACAGACTTGATGGAAAATAGAGTACTTATTTGTAATTAAATTTGGTGTCACAATATCACATTTTCTAAAATACGATGTTTTATTAATAGGATGTTTATTTTTCCCATAAAACGAATAAGTTTTAAAATATAACATTTTATATTTCTGGAAGTTCTTTTATTTATTTATTTTTTAGTCTATTAAAGCGATTATCACTATAATGTAACAGATGCGGCCAAAAATCACCCCCCAATATAATTATTTTCTTTTTCTTCTTAAAGTTTGATCCTTATTCTACATTTTCAGGCGAGAAGACGTTTAAAGTAATTGTAATTGAAACTTTTTACCTTTAATGTGTTTTTTCGAGAATTATGATCATACTGTTTCAAATGTCTTTTATAGAAACTCTTTATGCATATTTGGTATTCGTTCCTCTGTAGAACAGACTTGATGGAAAATAGAGTTGTTATTTGTAATTAAATTTAGTGTCACAATATCACATTTTCTAAAATACGATGTTGAATTAATAGGATGTTTATTTTTCCCATAAAACGAATAAGTTTTAAAACATAACCTTTTATATTTCAGAAAGTTCTTTTTTTTTTCATTCTAGTGTAATAAAACGAATTATCACCGTAATATAACAGACGCGGAAATCAAATCAACGTAATTACTGACTATTTTTTACCGTAACGTTGGGTTCTTATTCTCCACTTTCATGAGGGAAGATACTTAAAGAAGTTGCTCTTGAAACGTTTTCTGTGTAATATGTTTTTTCGACAGTTATGCTCATATGACTTCAAAAGTCTTATAATATATATATATATATATTTTATGTTGGATTTTCTTTCCTCTATAAGACAGACTTGACGGAAAGTAGAGTAGTTATTCGTTTTTAATTTATTGTTACAATATCATATTTTCTAAAATATGTTGTCACACTAATAGAATGTTTATTTTCCACATAAAACGAATAAAGCTTTTATAAGCTTTTATTTTTTAAGAATATATGAAGCTTATGAACTTATTTTGTTTTCTAGTGTATAGAAACGAAATATCACAATTATACAACATATGCGGTCATTAAATCAAAATTATCCTCTTATGTAAAAGCGTATAATAGGATTTTTTTTGTCGTTGTTGTTTGTTAAAGGTATGAGTTATGCTCATACGACTTCAAATGTCTTATATATTTTTTTTATGTTGGATTTTTTTCCTCTATAAGACAGACTTGATGGAAAATGGAGTAGTTATTCGTTTTTAATTTATTGTCACAGTATCATATTTTCTAAAATATGATGTCATACTAATAGAATGTTTATTTTCCGCATAAAACGAATAAAGCTTTTATTTTTGAAGAAGTTCTTTTACTTATTTTGTTCTCTTGTGTATAGAAACGAAATATCACAATTATACAACAGATGCGGCCATTAAATCAAAATTATCCTCTTACACTGTAAAAAAAAATCTGTAGTTCTACAGATGTAAAGTTACATGCTTACTAAACTTTTACCTGTAACCGTACGAAAAAAGCTGCAAATCTACAAAACTAGTTTTTGTAAAGCTACAAAAATCTGTAACTTTACAAATGAATCTGCTAAAATTTCAGTAATCTTACTAAACTTTTATTTGTAACCTTGGCTGGAGTTACATGAAAAGTTCTCGGAATCCCAGTTTCCAAAAAAATTCTTAGTAACCTTACAGATTTTTTGATTTTCGGCGCAAAAGTGTGTCTGTTACATGAAATTTTGTTGTTGCCGTTACATGAAAAGTTCTAGGAATCCAAGTTTCCTAGAAAAACTTTAGTAACTTCACAGATTTTTTTTTACAGTGTATGTAAAAGCGTATAATAGGATTTTTTTGTTGTTGTTTTTTGTTAGAGTTATGCTCATACGACTTCAAAAGTCTTATATACTTTTTTTAATGAATGTTGGATTTACTTTTCTCTATAAGACAGACTTGACGGAAAATAGAGTACTTATTCGTTTTTAATTTATTGTCATAATGTCATATTTTCTGAAATACGATCTCATAAAAAAAAATGCTTCACATAAAACGAATAAATCTTTTATATTTCAAGAATTTCTTTTATTTATTTAATTTTCTATTGAATAGAAACGAAATATCACCATTATACGATAGATGCGGCCATTAAATCAAAATCATCCTATTGGCGTAAATGCTGACTTCCTTTCACCTGAAGTTGAGTTCTCTTTCTGCGATTTCTTCAGGGAAGACGTTTAAAGTAACAGCTCTTCAAACTTCTTCCGTGTAATGTGCTTTTCTGAGAGTTATGCTCATACTATTGCAATAGTTTTTAAAAGAAGTGAGGTGAAACCCGTCAACATTCGACGAAAGAAATAATTTAAAAAGGGACTGTTATTGGAACTTATAATAAACATACAAAAATAATTACAATACAAAATCAATCCTACATTGTCTAGCCTAGCTCTTAAAACAAACACTATTATTTTTAACCAAATTTGCCATAATGTTATTTGCATTGTCTTCAACTTTTCAAATTATTGCAAACTTATACTTTTCGTGTAACTAATCTGTAACCCGTATTCAAAATAAGTAATGATAATGCAGTTCTCAACTGAAGCTATCATAATTGGTTTTCAAGAATGAAACATTAATAAAAAAATACGTCACTTTAACACTTATTTAACGCTTTTTAAGTGCATTCGTAATTATATAAATACGTAGCACCTATAGTCGTCGTTGAGTCCGTCCACTACCCCCTACATACTACATGCCTCTCGCATTTGACTCAAAAATGGAAGTCAGCAAGGTTGATAGATGGCGCTACTGTTTGGGGTATGTTATTGCTGTATTTACATGGATCGCCTCATAGACCGGCCTTTGAAAGCTATTATTTTTTTTATTTTTTGCAGTAATTTGTGATTTTTTTAAACAGAATGTTTACTTTTAATGAAGTTAATATATTCAAAATAAATTGCCATATTGCTGTGTGCTGTGTTCATCCAGCAAAATAAAGGAAAATATTTCTTTTCACCATTCCTGTAGAAGACAGTCAACGAGTCTTTTTAACTTTTTTTCATTGTATTTTTAAAAATACAAATAGATATTTTTACTACTATTATTTGCATGTTTCTAATAACATTCCGTTGTATAATAATAAATTAAATTAATGTACAGTTGCTATTAATAAGATGTATTTTTATTAATTTACAATGTCTTAAAAGGAAAAGGGTACCTTAATCTGAAAGAATCTGAAATAATATTGTTATTATTAATAATAAAAATGATAGATCAAAGTATTTCTTTTTATCAAATAATTATGCTAAGCTTTTTCTGTATGAAAATGAAAATACAATAACATTCAAAATTATTTAAATTTCTTCCAGCAAAATTATAATGATAATAATAATAAATGATACACGATGAAATCGAATACGAATTAGTAATGTGATCAAAATAAATATGTATTCATAGCATTGTGTTTTGAAGCAATATAAATATTATGTAATTGAAATATATCAATAATTTCATTCCTGAAAGTACTTGATTATTACTTGTAATAATTAATAATACAAATATAAAAGAAATGAAACTAAATTAAATGTTAAAAAAAAAAAAAAAAAACTGCAGAATTGACGTTTTGAGGCCTTGGCCGGAAGACTTGCTAGTTTCATTATCATAATAAATGTAATTAATATATGTAGTATTATTATCACAATATCAATAAATTAATTATTTTATATAGAAAATATAAAATAGGGAATTAAAAAAATACTATTATCAATTTATTGAGGCAACGTGTGTGTGTATCGGGGGGGAGGGGGGGGGCATAGAAAAAAAGATGAAAATAGTGTCTTAAAACATCAGTGCACAGAATCGTATTTCCAACTTATTAAATTTCTTGAAAGTACTTGATCTATTACTCGTAATAATTAATAATGCAAATATGAAAGAAATGAAACTGAGTTGACTGTTTTAGACACTGCAAGAAAAAAAAAAGAAAAAAGAGAGAGAGAGTTCCAATTTATTAAATTTCCTGAAAGTATTTGATATATTACTCGTAATAATTAATAATGCAAATATGAAAGAGATGAAACTGTGAGTTGACTGTTTTAAACGCTGCAAAAGAGAGAGAGAGAGAGCAGAATTGATGTTTGAGGTCCTGACCCGAAAAAAAGATGTGTAGTAAAAAAGATGAAAAAAGTGTCTTGGAACATCAGTGCATAGAATCGTATTTCCAATTTATTAAATTTCCTGAAAGTACTTCATATATTACTCGTAAGAATTAATAACGCAAATAAAAATGAAACTGTGAGCTGACTGTTTTAAACGCTGAAAAAAAAGAGAGAGAGAGAGAGAGGGAAAAAGAAAAAAAAGCTGCAGAATTGACGTTTGAGGTCCTGACCCGAAGACTTGCTAATTTCATTATTACAATAAATGTCACTAATATTTATAATATTATTATCACAATATCAATAATTTAATTATTTTAGATAGAAAATATTAAATAGGGAATTTCAGAAAAACATTGTAATAAATTTATTCAGGCAACATGCGTGTGTATGTGTGTGTGTGGCAGGGCCAAAACTAGGGGGAGGGCAGAGGGGGCATGTGCCCCGGGCGCCAAACGAAGGATTTTACCTTTAGAATGGATCATTTTATTCTGACGAACTGGTGGCTTCCATTATTATGGAACAGCGATTATAAATGAAGTGTTAGGTGAAGATGAAAGAGCAGTCGTAAAAAGTTAGAACTCTGATTTTCTGGTTAGAATGGGGAAAAAAAATGGCAAAAAAAAATTATGCCCATTTTTTTTCCCATTCTGACCAGAAAATCAGAGTTCTCGAAAAAAAAAAATGGCCATAATTTTTTTTTTCAAAAAAATTTTTGCCCATATTTTTCCCATTCTGACCAGAAAATCAGAGTTCCAACTTTCTACGACTGCTCTTTCATCTTCACCTAACACTTCATTTATAATGGCTGTTTTATAATAATGGAAGCCATCAGTCCATCAGAATAAAATAACTCGGTGAAAGCGGAAACTCGGTTAGGCAGGACTCGGATAATCGGGACTCTACTGTATATTTCATTTTAAAAATGATCTTTAGAATATTTTTGCTGGTGTTCAGAGAAACCTCCCCCTTGGATCCGCCACTGTAGATTACGTAGTTCAGTATTACATATTTTAAATTTTGAAATAAGTCGTCTATTATAAAATTAGTAAAATTCTCTTTGTAAATATACTTTGTGGAAGAGGGAGAAGGGAGGGGTGCCAAAAGCCATGTTTGCCCCGGGTGCAAAAAAGGCTAGTTTCGGCCCCCTGGTGTGTGTGGGGGGGGGAGTCAAAAAGATGAAAAAAAAGTGTCTTGGAGCATCATTGAACAGAATCATATTTCCAACTATTTAAATTTCCTGAAAGTACTTGATGATTACTTATAATAATTAATAATTCAAATATAAAAGAAATGAAACTGCGAGTTAAATGTTTTTTAAACACTTAAAAAAAAAAAAAAAAAGACTTGCTAGTTTCATTGTTATGATAAAGGTAATTAATATTTATAGTATTATTATCACAATATCAATGATTTAATTATTTTAGATAGAAAATATTAAATAGGGAAGTTCAGAAAAATATTGCAATCTATTTATTGAGGCAACTGTATGGTACTAGTACTGGAGTGTCAAGTAATTATGTTATTATTAGAATTAAATTTTAATTCACAATGGGAAGTACAACTATGAAGTTAGTTAAACATTGTTGATAGATTAATATAATGTAATAAAACAGGAATATAATAATTATAATTATTAATTAAAAATTATTTTTAAAGCAATTCCTTAAGATTGTCCTTCACTGACACATTCACCCCACATTAACCTTGTTTATTATTAATATTTTGCCTGAAAGAAATACATGTCTTACTATTTAGTAAAATTTAATTTAATCAAATACTTTTATGTTTTACAATAACCTTTTTAAACTTGCTCATTGTTTTTGATCCATTGATTAAAATTCATGTACCATTTTATAGTGTTAATAAATATTTTCACTTCATAAACCTTGTTTATTTTATTTTTGATGGAAATCTATTTGCAAGTAAATGTAAGTGCTATTAATTTATATATTATAATTAATTTTAAAAAAGAACATATAATTTAAAATTCATATAATAAAATAAATTATGTGCGTTATTTTATCATTCATCATTTGAAATTGAAGAGAAATTATGAAATAATTTCTCTTTTCAAATATTTTATAGAAAAAATATCATTTAATACAACAATTAAAATAAATACGAAAAGAGAAAAAAAAAAAAAAAAAAAAAAGTGAAATTCTAGGAATAAATAACAAAAATTTTTTAACAAATTTTGCTTTTTAAGCTAATTTATTTTAAAATTTTCTATCTAAATATTCTCAAAAGAACTTTTGTTTACGTTATTTATCTATAGGTTTTTAAAAATCATGTCAATTGTCACCGATAGATGGCAGAGCATTTTGGGGCTAAACTGACTTCCAGTTCTTATATGGGGAAAACAGTGAATGCGAGAGGCATTTAGTATGTAGGGGGTAGTGGTCCGTCTGTCCGCATATAACAGAGCAAAAACTACCCAACCAAATGGTCTGAAATTTTAAATATATAATTGTTGTAAAATTTTGTCGAGTCATTTCAAATTTTATGAAAATCGGATGTATAGTTTAATTACAGGAACAGTCAAAAGCTTTCCGTTACATTACGGCCAATAGGAAAAGTGCATTTTAATGATGTTACAGCCTTTCGAACAGAATGAAATTGATATGCACTTATGAATTGCATTAAAATATACATTCAGTACAATATACGGTGCAAAAAATATTTATAAAACTAGTTAAAGCAAACGAACGCACCCCATTTGCCACGTTTGACGTGCAATTTCTAACTTGTTTAAAATTAATGAAGTACACCTAGTTTGGTTTTACATTTTAAATGCGGTGAAAATCATTTTTCACCTGCTCAAGTATTAAAACCAAAATTATCACTATAATATATCAGATGCAATCATTAAATTAAAACCATCCTCCTGGCCGACATTTTTTTTATATTAAACTTTGGTTCTAATTCTACTCTTTTATCAGGAAAAACATTTAAATTAATTACTCCTGCATAATGTGTTTTTTCAAGAGTTGTGTCCATACTACTACAAAAGTCTTTTATAGAAACTCTTTATGTATATTGAGTTTTCTTTCTTCTGTAGGACATACCTGACCGAAAATAGAGTATGAAATTATTTGAAATGCGTACAGATACCTTAAAAATATATTAAAAATCAAATTAAAATCTCGAAACCTTTTCGGCCAAATTCACCCGGCCATCGTCAGTGGTTATTTAAATGTTGTTATTTCTCTTTGCGCTTATTCGCCAAGGGGAGAAAATTGTAATTTAAGGGTGATGTGGTAGATAAGTTGACACGAAAAGGTATTCAAGTTTTTCATAAAACATGCTTTCATCTACTATGTTGCAATGCTTTCCAGACTCCATGGATGTTATATGACAATACAAATTCATCGTTACATACTATATCTTCATTGGAAATTAGTTCAGTGGAATCTCTTATAATTTCTTCCTGGTAATTACTTGTACGAAAGATAATTTTGGATTTATTGAATTCGACTTTTATAGGTTTAATTTGAGTTAATCATGCTAACGCAGTATGGGGCCTATTTAATCTGAGATCTGCTTCAGGACCTTTTATCTCGAAATTCCCTCGTTGTCATGCCTACATAGAAAAAATCTTTATTATTTTTTTAAAGGTATAATGTATACACTTGATATGTTATTAGCTTGGACAGGATCAGTTTTTGTATTTAACCGATCTTTTAACTTTGGGGGAGGAACTGCGATTAATTTTACATCATATTTAAAAAGGGTATTCGGTATGCCTCATACTTTCAAAAAGACAGGATGTAGTTAACTTTACAAATAATAATAGAAAATAGATTAGAAAATCGAGCAGTTATTCGTTTTTAGCTCACGGCTTATCAAAGCCTGAGAGCTAATGTGCCCGAAGGTTCTGTAAGTACGTATTGTGTATGTATGTACGTAACGCGATAACTCTTGATAGAAATTCAATTTTTTTTTCTAGGTTCATTCTGATAAAGCGCATTCCTGTTTAGTTTTGGAGGTCCCCTTTTAATTTAGAAAAATGGGTTTTTCATGCAGAATATATTCGATTTGCTTCAAATTTGATATACTGATATATTTTGTTAAGGAACTTCCTTCATTAGATTTGGAACTTCATTGGTTAAGTATAAAGGGGGGAACGGGGGCTAATCCCCCCTTAACTTAGATAAATTGGTTTCTCATGCAGAATTATCTGATTTGCTTCAAATTAGATACACCGGTGTATTCCGATAAGGAACTTCCTTGATTAGATTTGGAGGTTCATTGATTAAGTATAAAGGGGAGAAAGGGGCCTATCCCCCCTTAATTTAGATGGGTTTTAATCGGAATTATCCAATTTGCTTCAAAAAAGATTTCTAAGTTGTTTCTGATAAGAAGCTTCCTTCATTAGATTTGGAGGTTCATTGGTAAGTATAAAGGGAGAAAGGGGGAGCTAATTCTCCTCCCTTAATTTAGCGAAATGGGTTTTTCATACAGAATTATCTGATTTGCTTAAAATTTGGTATACAGATTTATACTGATAAGGCGCTTTCCTGATTAGATTTGGAGGTTCATTGGTTAAGTATAAAGTGGGGAAACGGAGGCTAAACCCCCTTAGTTTATTTTTTGAGGGGCATTATTCTTTGAAATAAGAGTATAATATACAAATAGTGTGGATGGCCTGTGAGCTCAATGCCACCAGTTTAACTGGGCACTTTCCTTTTTTCAGTTTAGTGCCACAGTATCATATTTTCTAAACTATACAGACATGCTTGTTTTCCGCAAAAAACGAATAAATGCATGTTGTTTGTCGACACAAATCTTCGCGTACACCAACAGCCCCAGCGGAACCCCTTTTGCTAAATACCGCGTTATATGAATGGAATAAGCATTGATATTAAATAGGAAATAATAAATATTTACACGCTAGCAACAACAACAAAATTGAAACGGATTAACAACTGCTATATTAAGAAGAATATTACTACTCTGTTTAATATTCTCTTTTTTTTTTTTTTTTTTTTTTTTTTTTTTGTAAAGAAATTATATAAGGATAATATATTTACTAAAAAAGAAAATGTCCAGTTAAACTGATGACATTGAGCTCACAGGCTGTTCACATTAATTGTATATTATACTCTTATTTAAAAAAATAACGACCCTCGAAAAACAAACAAATCGACAAAAAACCCATTTAGCTAAATTAAGGGCGTGTTAGCTCCCCCATTTCTCCCCTTTATACTTAAATAATGAACCTCAAATCTAATCAGGGAACGCCTTACTAGAATAAACCGGTGAATCAAATTTGAATCAAATCGAATAATTCTGCATGAAAAACCCATTTATCTAAATTAAGGGGGGTTATCCCCCTTTACCCCCTTTATACTTAACCAATGAACCACCAAAACTAATCAGGGAAGCGCCTTATGCAAAATTTGAAGCAAATTGGATATTTCTATCAAGAGTTATCCACGTACTTACATATACACATATGTCAGTACGTACAGAACTTGGGGGTACATTAGCTCTCATACTTTGATAGTCTGTGAGCTAAAAATATTGTGCTATAAGTAATCGAATATTATCAAACCAACATAAAATATACATGTTTTATAACATTGCGCAATTTAAAGACAAAATACAGCAAATTAAATATTTTTAGTGAAATTTGAAATAAATATATTTTACTACTGTATTAAAAAAGCCAGTAAAATTCTTTCTTTCATGGCCCTTTTCTTTTGTATGCAGATAATGATAGCAGTCATGTGCATAGCATATTTCTTTTGAAACAAAAACTATTTTTTCAGCTTTATCTTTAGGTACGACAAAAGGAAAATAAGTCTTTCTTTTCGCTTGTCAAACCAATCTTCTATATACAGATAAAATGATAGATCTGCCTTTCAAAAGATAATGTAGTTTGAAGTTTTGTGAATATTTCATATCTTCCAAAAATATTACCTTTTTCTTTCTCAAACATTCACTAGATAAAGGAAACTATTCGTGTTTTTTTTTCTTTGAAAGGTTTGTCTTTTTCACCCTCAAAGAACAAAAAAATAAAAGAATTAAATACTATCTTTAAAAAAATATATTGATAAAAATGAAAAGGAAATAACTTTCATCCATGCACTTTTACATCTCTCTTTTATTTTAAAATTAAAAATGCACTTCAAATGTCCGCTACTTTTGAAGTGTGAAAGTCTTAAGGGCGGTCCATAAATGATGTCACACTTTTTTTCAATAATTTTGACCCACCCCCACCCCTCCGCGCATTTGTCACAAAGTGTCACACTTCACCATACCCCCTCCCCCCCGCCTTGTCACATGTCACGCTATATTACATAAACACATATTTGCAGTTCAGATACAAAGCAGTACGTTATAGATCATATTTCAAACTTTATTTTTAAACTTTAACTAAGTGTTTTAACGGCATTTGTGAGCATAACAATAAAAATCATTCATGTACTTATCTTGTATGAAATTAGATTAAGGTTTGTAACAAAAACATAATATACAATAGTAATGAAATATTAATAAGAAAGAGCAGTTGAAAACAGTCGTATTTTGGAAATTGAAATGGAATTTAATATATTTGGCATTAAATCTACTTTATAAACACAAAATACTTTAATATCAAAATAATTTCAAAATTTAATGTGCTGATTTTTAATGCTTTTATTTTAACCAAAATGTGTGATGTCACATTTCTTCTTATCCCTTCCCACCCCCCTTGTCACAAACTGTCACAATTCCACAAACCCCCCTCCCCCCCTCCAAGTGTGACATCATTTGTGGAAGACCCTAAAGCTATTTCAAGATTACACCTACAAAATTTTCATGTCTTCTCTTTTTAAAATTGTTCTTCAAGAAATTAAATACAGGAAGGTTTTTTAAAAATGTCCAATTATACATGCCATTTTTGTAAACTCTCTTTTTGAACGATTTAGCTCAGAAGACAAGGCACTCGACTTCTTATCATAAGTTTGCAAGTTGTATTCTTTTCTGGATTTTTTAAAGAGTTTCGATGTTTTGATGTTGATTAAGTTGATTAAAAAAGATCAGTCGATCTTTCTTATTAGTTGCTTTGTAATTTTTTTATTGTCAAGTACATAATTAAATTAAAATTTTGTCAAATTTGATTAAATTTTTATTATAATTAAGTTAAATAAAATTTAAGTAATTTTTGTCAAAATAATAAAATTTTAAATGTAAATCAAAACTTTAATACTAAAATAACAATAATAATTAAATTTTAGTTATTCCTTAATAATTAACGTAAACCTTTATTAAAATACAAGAATAATATCGCCTAAACTTACATTAAAAATATTTGTACGTTAAAACTTTAGTAACAGATAAATATCAAATTATCAGCATTAATTTATTCAAGTTTCTAAATTTTTAAATTAAGTATTAACCTTCATTTATAAGTAAATTTTGTAAATTACTCGTCGTTTAATCCGTCTGACTGTCCGTCCGTTCGCATATAATAGAGCAAACACTACCCAACCGAATGGCCTGAAATTTTAAATATATAATTGTTGCAAAATTTTGTCATTTCAAATTTTATGAAAATCGGATGTAGAGTTTAATGAGAGGGACAGTCAAAAGTTCTCCGTTACATTACAGCCTACGGTAAAAAATTATTTCAAGTGCATTTTAATGATGTTACAGCCTTTCGAGCAGAATGAAAATATACATTCAGTACAATATCCGGTGCAAAAAAGTGTTTATAAAACTAGTTTTAGTACGAACGCACCTCATTTGCCACGTTTCACGAGCAATTTCCAACTTGTTTGGTTTTTTTTAATAGCCCTGTAAATTTGGGATATTCATTTATGTACAATCTCTATAAACAAATAAAAATAATTTCCTGAATCATAAATGCTTCAAAAGCCAAATCTTTTATTCTAAACTATGTCCTTTTTACGTGGAAAATGAAATACTCTAAGGGAATGACATCTTACTATAGAAAATATGCAATCATAAAATAAAACTAAATGTGAGTATACTATATTATTTATATATACAGGATGCTGTAAAAAGGTTTAAATGCGCTTTATATTTTACCTTTTGAAGATAAGTTGGCAGCGTAAATAATTGCAAAAATTGTTCAAAATAAGTTATGAATTGAGATTGCTTTAATGATATAGTCCTGCCATTAATTTTCAAAAATTTAGAAAGTTTATTCTTTCCGACCAGTCTGTCATATACAAGATGATATACAAAGGAAATTTATCTTAAAGGGTGTTGCTCAGTGAGATCTTAAATTTTTTTCGCTAATGTTAGACCTATAGGTATTATAAAAATATGTAATGCACTGTATAAAAATTTGTAATACACTGGTTGATAATATACAAGATTGTGCAAAAGATTTCGATTACGTATCCGTCCATTGGCGGAAACTGCGAAAAGTAAATTATCAACTATGTTATGCATTTTACAACAGAACAAAATTTTAGTATGCTATGTTGTATATATGCAAATCTAAAGATTACTGTCAGTGCTACACAAAACAATTCGTCTTTTATTTTTATTACATACCTGTAGCTGACGGGATAACCAATGAACATCCAAATCAAATGAAGGAAGCCATATCGTAATAAACTGGTATATCAAATTCGAAGCAAATCAAATAATTCTGTATGAAAAACCCATTTATCTAAATTAAGGGGACACTAGCCCCTGTCCATCCTTTATACTTAACCAATAAATCTCCAAATCTAATCAAGGCAGCTCCTTAACATAATAAACCGGTATACGAAATTTGGAGCAAATCGAATAACTTTGCATGAAAAACACATTTATCTAAATTAGGGGGGGGGGTCTAGCCCCTCTTTCCTCCCATTATACTTAACTAATGAACCTCCAAATCTAATCAGGGAAGCTCCTTAACATAATAAACCGGTATACGAAATTTGGAGCAAATCGAATAACTCTGCATGAAAAACCCTTTTATCTAAATTAAGGGGGGGGGGGTCTAGCCCCAATTTCCTCCCTTTATACTTAACTAATGAACCTCCAAATCTTATCAGGAAAGCTCCTTAACATAATAAACCGGTATACCAAATTTGGAGCAAATCGAATAATTTTGCATTAAAAACCCATTTACCTAAATTAAGGGGGGCTACCCCCCCCCCTTTCCTCCCTTTATACTTAACTAATAAATCTCCAAATCTAATCAAGCCATCTCCTTAACATAATAAGCCAGTATACCAAATCTGAACTAATCGAATAATTCTACATGAAAAACGCGTTTATCTAAATTAAGGGGAGAGGCAATTGCCCCCCTTTCCTCCCTTTATACATAATAATGATCTTCCAAATGTAATCAGGGAAGCTGCTTAACATAATTAACCGGTATAGCAAATTTATAGCAAATCGCATGTTTCTGCATGAAAAACCCATTTATCTAAATTACGGGGGGGGGGAATAGCCCCTACTTTCCTCCCTTTATATGTAACTAATGAACCTCCAAATCTAATCAAGGCAGCTCCTTAACTTAATAAAACGGTATACCAAATTTGGAGCAAATCGAATAATTCATCATGAAAAACCGATTTATCAAAATTAAGGTGGGTAGCCCCCTTTCCCCCTTTATACTTAAATAATGAGCTTCCAAATCTAATCAGGGAAGCTCCTTAAGGGGTCTCCGGACTCTTAAAATTGGAAAAAATGACAAAAATAGGACCATTTTCAACATTTAATATCTTAAAATGTATTTGGTATCAACACACAATTTTAAATGGGAATGAAAGATACAAGTGTGTTCTTTCATTTCAAATATTGGAAAAATTACAAGATGCAGAATTAGCATTTACAGGGGGCTCAAAACTGTCAGACATTTGACGAGCAGAAAATCGGCATAACAGATTATACGCAGGATTACAAAATAAATTTTGAAACTAGAATGAAAATTTTGGTGCCTACTTATACCTCAGATTATAATAATTACACTGAACCTAAATAAATTTGTATTTAAAGCATTTTTCTATTTTAAATACAAAGTTGTATTTAGCTAATGCAAAATTTAGAAAATTTCAACAATATAAAACCTTAAAAAATATTTTCTTTTTACAATAAAAAGGAAATTTTAGGTTCAGTTTATACAGACTAACATGAAACATATGTTTTGAAAATTTCATGAAAAAATATTCAGAAGTTTTTGAGATATCGTGCGCGTTATGCCCAAACACGTCATTTGGAGAAAAATGACTTCAAAGTTTTGGAAACACCGCTTCAACTATTGAGCGAGTATAATTCTAAATACCCTAACTTCTATTCTAATGGGAATTTCAAAATAACATTTATATCAAAATGTTCAGAAAACATAGAAGTTTAACATCTAAAAAAATTAAAATTTCGAAAATTTTAGAGCTTTAAGAGTCTTGAGACTCCTTAACACAATAAACCGGTATACCAAATTTGAAGCAAATCGAATATTTCTGCCTGAAAAACCCATTTATATAAATTAAGGGGGGGGGGGGGGCTAGCCCCCCTTTTCCCCCTTTATCCTTAACCAATGAACCCCAAAAAATAATCAGGGAACCACATTATCAGAATAAACCTAGAAAAAAAATTTTGAAGCAAATCGGATATTTCTATCAAGAGTTATCGCGTTACGTAGATACGTACGTGCGTAGGTACACACGTACATACAGAATCGGCGGACACATAAGCTCTCAGGCTCTGATAGCCTGTGAGCTAAAAATATCACCCTGATCGGATAATAAGTTGTCATTTTTCAATTAGCCTAACACTTTCTAGGCAGTTTGAATTTTGCCTGAAAAATATCAGGCTGATTGGAAAGAGGGAGATGGATTCTCCAATTAGCCCGGCTCTTTGCAAAGAGCCTAGGCTATTTGCAAAGAGCCGGATTTCTCAATTAGCCTACAACATATATATATATATATATATATATATATATATATATATATAATATGTCAACTTTTGAACGGAGGGTGGTTTCGGGGTCTGGGGGTCATCATCGATGAAAATATACCAAATATTTTGAAATCGCTTTCCTCCGAATGGCTGCAATAGTTAGCTTTTTGTAATGAAAGCTACCTAAAAGGAAAATGTGTTCCACAAAATGTGTAACACAATTATTGAATACAGTACATCTTATTTCTTTGAGTTTAAGCTTACTATTTTTGTTTATATCTTTAAATAAGTATTTTCTGTTAGATTTTTTTTTATTACTAGGGGGCTCTGCCCCCTACGAGCTACGCTCGTCAACCCCCGTTCAGACACTGCAGACTCTAAAAGTACGCTAATTTGATCGGCTTTAAAAAGATTTCAGAATATTAAATTATAATTTAAAAAACAGTGGCGATCTCCCTATAAACGGATTTCTATTGATTTCTCTTTGATTGGGGAATTTTAAGGCCAAATCCGCTGCGGTACTACTTGATTATCCCGTCGACAAATTTCGCCAAATTATATAAATCTCCAAACCACTCGCCAAATTATACAAATTGACATAATTTTTATTTTGAATAACGAAAGGAGAAATAAATTAGTGCAACATTAAGAAAAATACAAATAAAAAGTCGGAATAAAAATAACTTGATGTCGTAGACACGTGTAACTTGCTTAAAGTCAAGTTAATGTGACATTTACGATCAACCATTATTGGCATTTAATCTTATAGTTTGGCGAATGATAGATGTTTGGTCCACGGGATAACTAAGTAGTACTAAAGATACAATCGCTGTTTTCGTCTTTGATTAAGTTAAGGGGACAGTGGAGCTTAAAATCCTTAAAAATATTTTTTTTGTTTATTTTTGTAAATTTCAACTTAAATATTATTCAAGGGGACATTATATACATTATGGCATGCATTTATCACAAAAAAATAAAAAAAATAAAATTATTTTTGAGAAAAAAAATGGAATTTTACGCGTCTTCTTAATTCCCCATGCGTCTTCAATATCAATGAAAATATCCAATACTTTTTATAAAAGTTTGGTTTATATATATAAATAAAATAGAGCATCGAATTTTATATATTTGAATTTAAAGGTAAACAAAAAAAACTCAAAATTTTTTCGAAAACTTTTTTTTTAACCTTTAAATTTAAATATATAAAATTCGATGCTCTATTTTATTTCTATATATAAACCAAACTTTTTAAAAAAAATATTGGGGATTTTCATTGATATGGAAGACGCAGGGGGCATTTCGAAGATTTCTAACACAACGCGTAAAATTCCATTTTTTTCTCAAAAATAGTTTTTTTTTTAAAATTTTTTTGTGATAAATGCATGCCATAATGTATATAATGTACCCTTGAATAATATTTAAGTTGAAATTTACAAAAATTAAAAAAAAATTATTTTTAAGGATTTTAAACTCCACCGTCCCCTTAAACATTTCAAAATAAGCTAATATAAAGGGAATTGAGTAAACAGAGTCTTTGTCTCACGATATTTTTTAACAAAGCGAAAAGGAAGTTCTTTTAAATAAGACATTTTAAATTAATCGTTTTTAATCTGACGTAATTTTGACCAAACTATTCTTTCTCTTTTTAATATTCACGTGAAAATACTTTTGTTAGAAATTAAATATTATTTGCGCTTTCCTAACAAAAAAAGTTGGAAAATATCATCTTAAAATATCAAATAAATGTCTAGCGCAATTTCTAAATTAAAACTGTTTTGCAATATTATTTTGTGTTCATTTTATGTAATAACTGTAATGTGACGTAAATATGACGTAATTTCTCCTATTTAAGACTTCTAACGCATGTTAATGAATTTGTCATTTTACCATTTCCTTTCTCTCTTAAAATTCACGCGTAAATATAGTTTTTATGACGTATAAGTTCCTGCTTTTTGTACGCATAATTATTTAATTCTAATTCCAATTTTTTTTCTGTTTATAATAGTCTCGTGTAAATATTTTTTTTTATTTGAAGCAAACATTATTGTTTGCGCTGTTTATACAGTTAGCAACAGGTTAAATTAGTACAATTTTCTAAAATGAGTAAAAAATATCTCTTGAAATGCTGAAAATTTGAATTTAAAATAGAAATAAAACCTCAAAAAATGAGTCAAATTAAAAAAAGAAATACAGTCTGCACACCGGGAACTTCAAACGTATAAAATAATCTAAAAATGATTAAATTCCCATGAATAGTTTTTGCTCCCATAAAACTTTTTTAGTGGAACGATTTTGTCCAACTTTAGCATTAAATATCTCTTAAAATAATTCTTCGATTTGAAAACTGTCCTCATCAGCGTGTTTATCAAACATTTCTGTATAATACTACCGATTTTCATATTGTTGTATGCATTGTTTTTCTTAATATTAACGAAGAAAGACCTTCGGTCACAAAAAATTCAAAACCGGCGGCGGCGGCGGCGGCGGCGGCGGCAGTTACTTTTTTTTAGAATACAGAGATTATGACTTGCATGAAGTTCGTTTTACAAAATGTACATTTACAGAGACACGTAAAGTAAAAATAAATATTAAGCTACAATTCAAAGAAATGAGGTGCATTGTATTCAATAAAATCTTTTCAAGCGTCCATTGCACATTTTTGTTTAATACTAGGGGGCTCGGCCCCCTACGAGCTACGCTCGCCAATCCCCGTCCAGACACCGCAGACTCTAAATGCACGCTAATTTGATAGGCTTTAAAAAGATTTCGAAAGATTGAATTATAACTTAAAAAACAGTGGCGATCTCCCTATAAACAATTTCTATTCATTTCTCTTTGATTGGGGAATTTTAACGCCAAATCCGCTGCGGTACTACTTGATTATCCTGTGGACCAATTTCGCCAAATTATATAAATCGCCAAACTACTCGCCAAATTATACAAATTGATATAATTTTTATTTTAAATGACGAAAGAACAAATAAATTCGTACAACATTAATAAAAACACAAATAAAACGTCAAAATAAAAAGAACTTGATGACGTATACAAGTGTAACAATATTTCAAAATAAGCTAACATAAAAGGAATTAAGTAAAGAGAGTCTTTGTCTCCTGGTATTTTTTAACAAAGCGAAAAGAAAGTTCTTTTAAATGAGACATTTTAAATTAATTCTCAAAATATCAAATAAATGTCTAGCGCAATTTCAAAATTTAAACTTTTTTGCACTATTATTTTGTGTTCATTTTATGTAATAACTATAATGTGACGTAAATATGACGTAATTTCTCCTAAGACTTCTAACGCATGTTAATGAATTTATTATTTTACAATATCCTTTCTCTTTTAAAATTCACGTGTATACTTTTTATGACGTAATTTTTAATAAGTTCCTGCTTTTTATACGTAATTATTTAATTCTAATTTGAAAGTTTTTTTCCTGTTTATAATAGTCACGTGTAAATAAATTTTTAATTTGAAGCAAACATTATTGCTTGCGCTTTTTATACAGTTGGCAACAGTTTAAATTAGTACAATTTTCTGAAATCTGTAAAAAATATCTCTAGAAATGCTGAAAATTTGAATTTAAAATAGAAATAAAACCTGAAAAAATGAGTCAAAATAAAAAAAATTAATGCAATCTGCACTCCGGCAAATTCTAACGCATAAAATGATCTAAAAATGATTACACTGCCATGTATAGTTTTTGCTGCTATAAAACTTTTTTAGTGGAACGATTTTGTCCAACTTTAGCATTAAATAACTCTTAAAATAATTCTTCGATTTGAAAACTGTCTGCATCAGCCTGTTTATCAAACATTTCTGTATAAAACCTCCGATTTTCATATTTTTGTATGCATTATTTTTGTTAATATTAACGAAGAAAGGCCTCCGGTCACAAAAAAATCAAAACCGGCGGCGGCGGTGACAGCGGTAGTTACTTTTTTTTAGAATAGAGAGATATAAGAAAGAAAATCTTTTTATTTGCGATTTTAACATTCATCAGCATGCATATTATGCTATGAAACACTTGCTTTTCTACACAGTCTCTCATATACGTGATATACTATTTATTAAAAACAGTTTCGATTTCTAAAAAAGCTATTTTTTACTGAAGAGAAAATTAAGATAATATAATTTTCCGTCGAAAAGATGTAATTTCAATGTAAAAACACAGGAAGGATATTAATAAAAAAAACTAATACAAAATGCATATTTACAGACACGTAAATGAAAATTAAAATATTAAAAGCCATTATTTTGAAAATCCGACAAAGTATTTTTTGATTTGTTTGATTTTTTTTATGTTGAAGTAGATCATATTTAATGAATAATATGCAATTTTGAAGCCCAGAAAAAATTTCTTGTTTCCTGTAGAAAATGTCAAAGTTCAAGATCATGAATCCCTTTTTTCATGAAAATTGAAATGCCAGTATGTTTGGATTGCTATATCCCTGGAAAGCAACAACATCCCAAATTTCTTTTGTCATAAACTGTTAGTATAACACTACCTGCTTAGTAAAATTTACTTGGTTCCATGGGGCATTGTTAATTTTCATTGTTATGCTGCCACAAAAAGCAATCAAAATAACGTTTTTGTCCGATTTCACCCTTATTATCTTATTTAAGCAATTGTACCCCAAAATTTTTCTTATCGAATATAAAAGTTTACTATTAGAACAAGCTAAGTAATATAGAACTTTAGCGGGATATCGATGCTGTTAGCAGATATAATCTGTTAAATATTCAAAAGTTTCAAAATCTGCAACTTTAAAATTAGTCCTATCTCAAAAAAAAAAAAAAAATCGCAGTTGAATAAAACAAAATATATCAGGTAGTAGTTGAACATATGAACAAAAAATATGGAAACGCAAAAGAAGTGGGATCTCATGCTATTTTCAGAAGAAAAAAAATGACAAGAGTTACAAAATGGCAGTGCAATGATCAGGCTTTTCCCCTAGAAGGAGAAAGAGAAAAGGGATGTTCCATTTCCTCATAGGGGGAAAACATAGGAAGGGGAAAGAGAAATGAGATATTTCATTTTCTGATAGGGAAAAAAGCCTGATATTGACGCAGACTTTTTGTAACTTTTGTCATTTTTTTTTCTGAAAATAGCATGAGACACCACTTCTTTTTCGTTTCCATGTTTTGGAACATAAGTTCAGCTACTACCTGATATATTTTGTTTTATTCAACTGTGATGCTTTCTTGAGATAGAACTATTTTAAAAGTTGCAAATTTTGAAACTTTTGAATATTTAACAGATTATATCTGCTAACAGCATCGATATCCCGTAAAGTTCTACATTACTTAGCTAGTCCTAATAGTAAACTTTCTTATTCTATAAGAAACATTCTGGGGTAATATTGCTTAAATGAGATAATAAGTGCAGAAAACGAAAAAAAAACGTCATTTTGATTACATTTTGCGGCAACATAACAATAAAAATTAACAATGGCCCATGGAACCAAGTAAATTTTACTGAGCAGGTAGTGTTATACTAACAGTTTATGACAAAAGAAATTTGGGATGTTGTTGCTTTCCAAGGATATAGCAATCCAAACATACTGGCATTTCAATTTTCATGAAAAAAGGGATTCATGATCTTGAACTTTGACATTTTCTACAGGAAACAGGAAATTTTTTCAGGGCTTCAAAATCGCATATTATTCATTAAATATGATCTACTTCAACATAAAAAAAATCAAGTCAATTAAAAAATACAACTATCAAAATATCACTTTCTTGTCTCAATTTCAAAATAATGTCTCTTAAGCTTAAATTCAAAGAAATGAGATATTCAATAAAATCTCTTCAAGCGTACATTATGCAACATTGTTTTTTTTTTTTGTTTTTTTGTTGTTTTTTTTACAACTTTAACATTTATATACATAAAATATTACATTATCAGACACTTGGTTTTCTATTCAGTCTTATTAAAATCTGTTTCGAGTTTTGAAAATTCGATTTTTGACCTACGAGAAAATTATGATAGTATAATTTTGCTTCGAAAAGATGAAATTTCGAAGTAAAAATGCAAGGGAAGCCTGAAATCTCCTATTAATTAAACAAAACCTAATACAACATTTATATTTACAGACACGCAAACTAAAAAAAAATATTTTGCTTAAATTCAAAGAAATGAGATGCATTGTATTTAAAGAAATATTTTCAAGCGTCCGTTACACATTTTTGTTTTATAAATAAGAAAGAAAGTTTTTTTCAAGTTGAACATTGATCTGCATAAAATATTATGTTATCATACACTTGCTTTTCTACACAGACTTTCATATATGATATATTTATTAAAAACTGTTTTGATTTCTAAAACATAAATTCTGATTAGCAGGAAAACTATGGTTACATAATTTTGCTAGGAAAAGTTGAAATTTCAAAGTAAGAATACAGGCAAAGATTAGGACCTCATATTAATCAAAAAGACGGTCAAACGCGAGTATTACTCACGCTCAGAGGGTTCTGTGCAATAAATATATGAATTATTAACTGTATTATTAAAAATATTGTTGCTAAAAGATTAATAAGACTTTGTAAAAAACTATACAACGTAGGGATGCGTATAGCTATATATATTAGAAAAGTATGTACGGGTATACCATAAAAGTTCAAAGATATATAAAGCCTTAATAATATCAGTTATTGCTATTATATATAACTCTTTTTTTTTAAATCTTATCGTAATCTGTTTATGATGAACTTAATTCGGTACCGACAATAAAAGTAGTGCATATTTAACCATCATTTGGCATTTCATAAAACTCAATTCAGTTTAGTAATAACCTGTTCTTTTTACAGAGTAGCTAAAACAAAACCCTTGTTCAATCTTTAAACTTGGCGTTGTGCTAACCGTGCTTCGAAAGGAGGTTGCAAAGTTTCAATACCACCTTTGTAAGTGCCGTGTTTTTCCAGATAGGTTTTTAATAACCTTTTAAAGACGCGGGAAGCGTATTCAGAAATCCACTCAATGCAAACTAGTCGCGAATGCCATAGTATTTATGGGATTTGTTCTAATTAAATTAGTCTGTTTTTTAACAATTTGACGTTTATTGCTTTTATATTGCTACTGGGCATTGTATTACACAAATATATTATTAAAAGTTATTATCTGGTCTTTAAAAGCCGATGGTACATAGAGTACGACACCCCTGTCATTATGTGTGTCCAAACCGTCCGTTTAATTAAGAGTTAATATCTCGGCTAATTAATGAAAAATTTTTCGAAAATCATTATCAACAATGCTTTTATAATTCTGCTACGATAGATACCTCCAGCGTTCCTCAATACCTTTGTTGAATGCCTACAAACAGAAATTTGTGTGTAACAGAAAATTGCGCTTTTATAACAAACCTTGTGACCTAGTGTAATCGCAATAGTTTTCCTGCAAGGTTTAGATTAACGTCTACTACCTCTAATTTGTTTCATAATTTTAGTTTCAATAGATTCGGTAATCGAGGAGGGAGACATATTTTCGCACTACATTTGCGACGATATCTCTGAAAATATAATACCTAAAATTAAAAGAAATGTATTTTTGAGTTCAGCGCTACAAAAACTTTCACACAATACCCCACACGATACACAAAGAAAAGATTTTGTTTTAAGTACTTTAATCTGCCCCTCTACATTTTTCTGAATATATTTGTGAATGTTTATAAATCTGTAAATATGTGGGTCAATAGTCTTTATTTGTTCCCCCAATTTGAACTTTCCACGTTCCATAGTTTATAAGTAATATTGCTGTGACAGGCTGGCAGACACATGAGTGATCTTATAATGATTCCGTTTTTATTTTTTAAGTACGGAACCCTGAAAAGTAATGCAAAATGGATATTTAGAGTCGCGTAAACTGAAAACAAAATATTAAGCTTAAATTCAAAGAAATGAGATGCATTTTATTCAATAAAATCTTTTCAATCATACATTACACATTTTTGTTTAATATATAAGAAAGAAAAGATTTTATTTTTGTAGCTTTAACATTAATTTGCATAAAATATTATATAATCATACACTTGTTTTTCTATCCAGTCTCTCATAAACGTGATGTTTTTATTAAAAACTATTTCGATTTCTAAAAAATCGATTTTGACTCTGAAGAAAACTGTGATAATATAATTTTGTTCGAAAAAGATCGAAATTCAAAGTAAAAATACATGAAAAGCTCAGAATCTGATATTCATAAAAAAAAACTAATACAAATTGCATATTTACAGACTCAGAATCTGATATTCATAAAAAAAACTAAAACAAATTGCATATTTACAGACCCATAAATGAAAAAGGAAATAAGCTTAATTTCAAAGAAATGATGCATTGTATTCAATAAAATCTTTTCAAGCGTCCATTACACAATATTATTTAATACATAAAAAATAAAAGATTTTTTTTTAATAGCAACTTTACACATTTATCTGCATAAAATGTCACATTATCAGACACTTGCTTTTCTATTCAGTCTCTCATATATATGATATATTTATTAAAATCTGTTACGATTTCTAAAAAATCGATTTTCGACTCAGAAGAATATTATGATAGTATAATTTTCCTTCGAAAAGACGAAATTTTAAAGTAAAAAAACAGAAAAAGTCTAGTCTCATATTAATCAAAAAACTAACACAAAATGGATATATATATACACGTAAACTGAAAAGAAATTATTAAGTTTAAATTCAATGAAACCAGATGCTGAATCTTTTCGAGCATTCATTGCACAAAATTGTTTAATACATAAGAGATAAAACTTTTTTTTTTTTCACCTTTAACATTCATCTGCATAAAATGTTACATTATCAGACATTTGCTTGTCTATTCAGGCTCTCATATACGTGATATATTTATTAAAATCTGTTTCGATTTTTGACTCAGAAGAAAATTATGATAGCATAATTTTGCTTAGAAAAGATGAAATTTCAAAGTAAAGAAACAGGAAAAGTCTAAAATATCATATTAATCAAAAAACTAAAACTAAATTCATATTGACAACACGTAAACAAGAAAGAAACTATTAAGCTTAAATTCCAAGAAATGAGATGCATTGTATTCAACAAAATCTTCTCAAGCGTCCATTACGCGTTTTTGTTTAATGCATAAGAATTTCTTTTATTTTCTTTTTCTTTTTTTTTTTTTTTTTTTTTTTTTTTTTTTGTAACTTTAACATTTATCTGCATAAAATATCGTATTATCACAAACTTACTTTTATATTCAGTCTCTCATATACGTGAAATACTTATTGAAAAATTTTTCGATTTCTAAAAAATCGATTTTTGAGGAGAAAAAATGACAATATATATTTTCTTGGAAAAGGTGAAATTTCAAAGTAAAAATGTAGAAAATGTCTAAAATCTCATATTAAACAAAAAATTAATACAAAATAAATATTTACGGACGCGTGAATGAAAATGAATTTCTAAGAAATGAGATGTATTACATTCAATAAAAGCTTTTTAAGCGTTCATCACATATTTTTGTTTAACACACACACAAAAAAAGTTTTTTTATTTTTTTCGAAACTTCAATATTTCTTCGCAAAAAATATGTCATCAGGCACTTGCTTATATATTCAATTTCTCATATACGTGATATATTTATTAAAAATAGTTTCGATTTCTAAAAAATCGATTTTTGACTGAGAAGAAAATTATGATAGCATAATTTTGCTTCCAAAAGATGAAATTTGGAAGTAAAAATACAGGAAAAGTCTAGAAGCTCATATTGATCAAAAAACTAATACGAAAGGTTATTTACAGACACGTAAATGGAAATTAAAATATTAAGCTTGAATTCAAAGAAAGGAAATATTATACATTCAATGAAATCTTTTCAAGCGTCCTTTACAAATTTTTGTTTAATATGTAAGAAAGAAAAGATTTTTTTTTTTTTTTTTTTTTTTGCAACTTTTGTATTCGTGTGCATAAAATATTATATTATCAGACGCTATTTAGTCTCTGATATACGTGATATATTTATTAAAAACTTTCGATTTCTAAAAAATCGATTTTTCACTGAGAAGAAAATAATGATAATATAATTTTGCTTGGAAAAGTTTAAATTTAAAAGTAAAAATACAGAAAAGAAATTATATGCATTGTACTCAATAAAATCTTTTCAATCGTCTATTACACATTTTTGCTTAACACATAAGAAAGAAAAGATTTTTTTTTTTTTTTGTAGCTTTCACATTCATTTGCATGAAATATTGTATTATCAGACACTTACTTTCCTATTTGCTCTCTCATTTATGTGATACATTTTTTAAAAACTGTTTCGATTTCTAAAAATCGATTTTTGACTTAGGAGAAAATTATGATAGTATAATTTTGCTTGAAAAAGATGAAATTTCAAAGTAAAAATACAGAAAAAGTCTAGAATCTGATATTAATAAAATATAATAATAATAATACAAATTGCATATTTACAGACAAGTAAACTAAAAAGAAAATATTAATCTTCAATTTAAAAAAATGCGATATATTCAATAAAAATTTTTCAAGCGTCTATTACACATTTTTGTTTAATACTTAAGGAATTTTTTTTTCAACTTTAACATTCATCTGCATAAAATATAGCATTATCAAACACTTGCATTTCTATTCAGTCTCTCATATACGTGAAATATTTATTGAAAACTGTTGCGATTTCTAAGAAATCGATTTTGAATCGGAGAAAAATTAGGATAATATAATTTTGCATGGAAAAGATGAAATTTCAAATAAATATACTGGAAAAGTCCAGACTCCCCGTTTTCTGGTTACATACATATAATGAAAATTTCGAATAAGTAATGAATAAATCTGTAACGTTAATCTATCTTCACGATCGATATCTGTAATTTGTCTAAGTAGTTAATTTAAGTCTGAAAAGAGTGATTTTTTTTTTTTTTACAACATACAAAATAAATAGATATATAAACAATTCATTAAAAAATACTTTATGCCCAGAAGGGGCCAGAAGGATTTTTCAAGAATTCTTTTGAAAGTTGAGACTTTAAGACTTGAAGAAAAACAACTGAGAGGAATTTTTTAATCTTAAATGTTGTCTGAACACCTATTCCTCTTTTTCTATGCAAATTTTTTTTTTAATTATTTTTAAAAACACATGTTAAATAAAAAGGTATCAAAGTAAGGTTTATGTGTTACAAAAAATAGATTTTGAAATATTTCACAGATATCCACATTGTTCGTACACTGCAAATTCTCAAATACTAAAATAAACACATTTTACAACACTTTTTGTCACAAAATTAACAACACATTAATGTGTTGTGAATTAGGAAACTTCATTTACAAAATATTTTTTGTGTTGTAATTGTGTACTTAATATGTTGCAAAAGTGTTGCTATCTAGAAACAACACATTGTAAACACCACACAATTTAGAACACTATAAAACAACAAATGTAAAACACTTTCAAAATACTTTCTACATGATGCCTTTAAAATAACACACACACACTCTTAAAACATACTATGTATTAAACATTTATAACTCAATTTAAAAAATGAATGTTTTGAAATGTTTTGAAAACACATTTTCGCCTCTTGTAATTTTTAATAACACTTTTTGCACAATCTTTTTATATGGAACAACACATTCGTAACACATTCACAACACAATCGAAAATGATTTTAGATAGAAGTGTTAATTTATTATGTTCAGTTAGTGTAGCAAAAGTGTCTCACGAATTTGCAGTATCTATTTATATAAAATCCAAGTCTCTGTGTGTCCCTCACAATTCCGGTTGGACCGCCTCATTGATTGCGCCCATATCAGTATTAGGCTTCCTATGGAGAAATCGATACCAGTTTCAACAATGAGTAATTGTTGAAAAATACTAATGGTAGAGTTGCCAAAATAGCGCCAAATTTTGACCAACTTGGCGATAGCTGGCTAATTTGGCGTTAAAAACTCATCTTTCATAATCGAGTTCACCGCTATTTAATTTAAACGCCGCGCATTGAAGGCTTTTTTTCAAAATTTATGGGTCAAAATTTAAAGTGTAATTTACGAAAATGTACATCTCTACATCGTCATCCCGGTGCTGCTGATAAAATAACCGCCATTAGGCGTCTCTGTGCTATCTGAGCTCCTAACTGCCTAATTTAATGTGCTTTACAAATTAAATTCTCGGTATTTTTCCAGTATAGGGGCCTTGGCGAAATTGAGAAAACTTCCTTGGCGAAAAAGAAAATTTGGCAACATATTTCCACATTTAAAATGTGTTTATTTCATCTATCACTGCGGAGCAAGAGAGAAAAACTGACATATTCTTGCAAATGTGTTGTATATGTATATGCATCTTTATATCTCATTTTTCGTAACTTTTGACGGGCTATCTTTCTAGTAAGATATAAGATACGACTCGCTGATTTACTTAGCAAGAAATGTTTTGTTGAGCAATGAGAAAATGACTGATTATATCAATTTCGAATTTTCATCTCAAGCCAGTAATTTTTATCTACCCTTATATTTTAAATCTATTTTTTTAAACTTTTTTGTAAAAAATTATATTTTATTTTCGTTTTATCTTCTGAGAGGCAGCGGAATGGTATATATGCACACACGTAAACTAAAAAGAAATTACATAATAAATTTCATATTAAATAATGGAATACATTGTTTTCAATAAAATCTTTTCAAGTGCCCATTCCCGATTTTTGTGATAAACTAAGGGGTTCTGGCCACTATGCTCATCAACCCCCGTTCATACTCTAAAAACACTCTAATTTGATAGGTTTAAAAAAGATTACGGAAGATTGAATTATAATTAAAAAAACCAATGTCGATCTCCCTGCAAACGAGTTTGCATTCATTTCCTTTTTATTGGCGAATTTTAAGGCCGAATCAGCTGCTGTTAAGTGGCTACTATAGCCAGGTGAAACCAACCTCTCGCTAATGTTAATCCAGTGAGAGAAATTTTTTAAGATATGTCGTTTGCATTTGAATATTTTTAAATATTTTTTACTTTATTTTATTTTATTTTATTTGCATTCGATAGCTGAAAGTCGATCTATACAAAACCTGTTTTTCACTTTTTAAATTTTGTTTAAAGGTATTTTTAATTAGGACACTTCCACTTTCGGAACCGGTTTCGAAAGAAAAAGCATCGTAATAAAAAAAAACTGCAAGCAAAACCGAAAAAATAAAAAACAGCCTTCGTACAAATCTACTCCAGCTATCTAATGCCGAAAAAAATCATTTAAAAATATTCAAATGCAAACGAGATATCTCCCATTGGATTAAAATTAGAGAACGGGTGTTTTCACTTGACTGAAGTAACCCTTTAACCCTTTCTGGGGCAAAGCATTTTCAATACTAAAGTATTGAAATAAATGAATGGCACCAGAATTTACCAAAAAATTTAATTGGAAATAAGTAAAATAATATATATTTCACCTTCATGTTAAATGGAAAATATTTTACCAAAATTCTGGTGCCATTGTGGCGTTTGGGAATTAAAACAAAGTAGTTTCAGAAATATACCGCCGCCCCTGAAAGGGTTAATAGCTGTTTTCGTGTTTGATTAAATGAGATTAATTAAACATTTCAAAATCTGCTAATATAAAATGAACAAAGTCAACAGAGTCTTTGCCTCCAGGTATTTTTTAACAACGCATAAGA
Organism: Maratus speciosus; assembly: GCA_963932465.1. NCBI lineage: Eukaryota > Metazoa > Arthropoda > Arachnida > Araneae > Salticidae > Maratus > Maratus speciosus. The sequence continues at coordinate 64,555 of CAWVRF010000728.1, read as the reverse complement.
AAATTGTTTTCAATAAGACACTTTAACTGTATCGTTTTAATCCTGACGTAATCATCGCCAAAATTTTCCCACTCTTTTTAATATTCAAGTTAAAATATTTTTATTGTTAGTAAGGATTTATTAGTTCTTATAATATGCGGTGTCTTAGAATTGGCAACCATAGTTAAAAAGATAATACCATAGGCAACCATAGTTAAAAGATCTCGAAATATGAAATTGTCTTGTGTAAATATTTTTTAATTCAAACTGTTTTGCAACGTTTTCTTTCTGTTTTAATATCTAAGTTTAATTTTCTTTCTATTTTAATATCTTTAATATCAAAATACAATTTTTATGATGTCATTTTCACTATTTTAGTGCTTTTAATACGTAATCCTTTAAATCTAATTTGAAAGTTTCTTTTTCTGTTTATAATAGACACGTGAAAATAAATTTTTAGTTAGTTGAAAGGAAATATTATTCGTCGTGCTGTTTTTACATTTGGCAACAGTTTAAAATAATAACCTTTTCTAAAATATGTAAAAAATATCTCTCGAAATACTGAAAATTTGAATTGAAAATTGAAAATTGAAAAAAAAACCAAAGGATTAGACAAGTTAAAAAAATAAAGGCAGCCTGCACACTGCGTGCTTCTAATGTATATCCTTAGAAAAAATATTTTAATTCCTATTTATAGATTTTGCTCATATAAAACTATTTTAATGAAACGATTTTGAACAACTTTAACATTAAATATATGTTGAAATAATTCTTCGGTGTAAAAACGATCTGATTTAGCGCGTTTAACAAACATTTCTCTATAATACTACCAATTTACATATTTTGAATGCAGGAGTTTTTTTTAATATTAGCGAATACCCGGTCACAAAAATTAATTTACTGCGGTGCGGCGGCGCTAGTGACATCATTAGTTACTCCTTTTTAGAATAGAGAGATAAGAAATAAAAGATTTTTTTTCAATTTTAACATTTATGTTGCATAAATATTATATTATCAGACAGTTCCTTGTCTACACGTACACAGTCTCTCATATACGTGATATATTTATTAAAAATTATTTCGATTTCTAAAAAACCGATTTTGACTCGGAGGAAAATTATGGTAAAATAATTTTGCTTGAAAAATATTAAATTTCAAAGTAAAAATTCAGGAAAAGTCTAGACTCTCCATTTTTCTTATCACAAACAAGTAATGAAAATTTCGAGTAAGTAATGCAAAAATCTTAAAAGTTAATTTGGCATCACGATCGATATGTATATTTTGTCTAAGTAGTCAATTTTACTCTGAAAAGAGCGACTTCTTTATTCAACAGGCAAATTAAACAGATAAATAAATAAATAAACAATTCATGAAAAAGTATTTTATGCCCAGAAGGAAAAGGAAAAATTCTTCAAATATTTTTTTTGAAAGTTCAAGCTCTGACAATTAAAGATATATATATATATATATATTTTCCAAAATATTTTTATATTTTTTAAAGCAAAATGTTAAATAAAAAGATTTTATAAAAAAGTTTACTAGTTAAAAAAAAAGATATTTATATATTTTACAGATATCCATCTTTTTTATTAGATACGACTCGCTGAATTACATGGCATGAAAATTTTTCATGCCATGTCTCATCTTAACATTTTCATGTCTCAACTTATCAATTTCAATTTCGATTTCAAACCAGTTATTTCTACGTACTCTTATATTTTTTAGCCTAATTTTCTATTTAAAAAATACCACGTGCTCTTGTAGTTAATTGTGACTACTTCCGAATGGAACGAGGTATTCATTGAAATTGACTCCAAGTCCATTGTTGTCCTGGAGTAACTATGTTGGGTGAAATGCCCACGATCACCCCGTATCTAAACTGTAATATCTAAGCAGAGTTATCATATATGTAAACTAAAATATAGTAGGTGAGAGTAGTACACAGTGAAACATGGAACACAATGAGACAGCAGCCTCTTTGACATATAATTGTAACTTTTTCTCCAAGCTGACACACACACATAACGACTTCATCTTATGCAATACGTGGATGTAGTTTCGGCACTTCAGTTATTCGTCTGACAAAATAATGAATAATTCTTTATTTTATAGTGGTTAAAGTTACATAAACGTCTATTTTAGAGTTTATTTCCTTCAATATGACACATATTTACTTAACCAAACATAGCTATATCTAATAATAGACTATTTCGACAATATGACAAACTTTTTAAAGCGATGAAATTGATGTAACAGATGTGGCATCCATTTTGTTACAACGTAACGAAAGTACACAGTGAGACACACAGATGTAGTACGCAGCGAGACGTGTCTCATTGTGTGCCTACTGTGTGAGTGTGATGTTAAAAAAATTATTTATTAATAAAAGAAGGTTTAACTCTCTCTCTATCTTTCTCCGTGTGTGTGTGTGGGCGTGCGATGGCTAGAGAAATATACTGAACGTAAGAGACTGAAAATTTGCATGAAGGTAGCTAAAGGTCAGCCATTGTCCTTCCGAGACTCATGTTTTTAATATTTTGAAAATCTAGAAATGTTACTTTGAAATCATAAACTGTAGAAAATTATTGATAGAGTATAAAAATGCATGATTTATGAAAATATATACATTGTCTTATTGTGTACCACTTGTGGAACACAGTGAGACAATTTCCGATACTCCTTTATGCTGCTTCTGTGCTTTTATAAATAACTTTTTTGAAGCCATTTATGCATTAATGTGTTGCGTATTTCTGTAGGTTAAAGTAATAGCAATTTTTTTTTCAAAAGAATAAAAATCGTCACCATTCGTTAAGTAATAATAATTTTCGTCTCACTGTGTACTACCCTCCTCTATAGTTCATCTCACAGTCCAGAAGCTGGCTGCGGTGCAGTAAAACTCAGGTGATGGCTGAATTTTCAGGGTGAAGTGCAACACTCTGTGTGCTTTGGCAGTGATTGGATGAAACAGCAGTGCGGCAACGTAGGGGGAGAGAAATGTCTAGTCAGAGCCATACATTTTTTTATGTGTTATCAGATACAAACAGTAAATATAAGATTAATAATACAAAGTAAATGGAAAAGTAAAGGAAAAACAGTACAATTTTTTCTATAATAGAATTACAACAAAAATCTATTTGGAAGGTGGACGGAACCTGATGCCAAATACTAAGGCAGAAAGAGATCAATAGAAGTACGGTTGTAGAAGTTATTTCTTAAGAATCTAAAGCCTGCTAATTTTTAACAGAAAAATCACTTATATATTTTTATATCTATAGTTTTTATAGTCAGTAAAATAAGTATTTTTAAGAATCAGAAAACCAGGGCTCGGCTTAGGCTATGGAGGGCCCCGAGGCAAGCATCATTGTTGGGGGGGGGGGGGCTTCTATCCATCTATAGATTTTTTGTGAACAATGAGGATGTGGCTAGTACTAAACTTCATGCATATTATATGTAAGCATAAATTTTGTACTCGGTACTGCTCACATCTGTATACAGGGTATCACAAAAAGATGGTCACAACTTTAAGAAAAAATACTAGTAGGACAATAGTAGAAAATAAAATTATTGATTGGTTGACACGAGTATTTCTTTGCAAACTTTTACTTTGCTTATCTACGTACGTTATAAGATATCTGAAAGAGAATGTCCCAAAGTGGTCATAATTAATGGTTTTAACTTGTCACGTTACGAGGAAAACGTTAATAAAGGATTTCTTTTGAAAACAATTAGAATACCAAGCTGTTAAAAGAAAATTTTAATCATTAGTTTTCTAATGATGTAGTTTGGGTTTTTTTCACGGGTGGAGGAGGTACGGAAGCATAGAGGGGAAGGGGGACCACACTTCCTTCATAAATGTTTGGAAATATATGAATATTGGTCACTTTTGGCTAATTTTAATCATTTGCCCCCTTTTAATGAAAATCCTGATTGCTCTCATAAAGGCCCCTTAACAAAGACGGCCCGGGGCAGCTGCCCCGCATGCCCTTGCATACGTAGGGCACTTCAGAGAAAAATAACAATGTAATAACACCCCTGTAATTAATGAACAAGCTGACAAACTGTACTCACCTCAAATCTGACGAAATTGAAATATGATTGTTTTCCTCCTTACCCCTTCATATGATTTAAACTCCAGTGATATCTTAAGAATCTAATGCATGCTCACTTTATAATAAAAAATCACTTATATATTTTAATATCAAGAGTTTGTCTTGACGGTGAAACAATTATTTTTTAAGAATTAGAAAACAATAACAATGTAATAACACCTCCTATAATTAATGAACAAGCTGGCACTCACCTGAAATCGGACAAAATTGAACTATATTTTTTAGGTAGATTTCGTAAGAAATACTACCTATTGCAGTCGTTACCATGGTGCGACTTTCGAAAAATTCCTTCATAACTTTTCATTATAGGACCCCAGGAACCCAAAACTACCCCCCTCTAAAAAGTTTATATATATATATATATATGTATGTATGTATGTATGTATGTATGTACTAAATTTTGTCCGCACGATAAAAGTCGCAATTATGCACGGATCGTCTTCAAACTCTTCAACAACTTTGAGATGGCTAATATCTCGGCGGGGATTGAAAATGAGCAAAATCGGCCCAATGGAATGGTAATGGGGAGGGTTCAAAATTTTGAATACCGTCTTAACATGATTCTGATAAGACCAGTTTTTACACAACAATGACAAAAAATAAATAAATATTTTTCGTTATAGCAGTTGCCAACAATTAAAAAAAAAGCAATAAAAGTCTCAACACAACAATTGCTTTTCTATTGCAAGTTCACGTGAAAAATTAAATTAAATAAATAGTTTGACGAATTGAAAACAAATTTAATATTACGTCATAAGTTTCCTAGAGCAAGATTTCCGCATGAAAACTCAAAATGAAATAAATAGTTTGACGAATTAAATATATATATATATATATCGCGTCATATTGGAAATAAAATGGACCTCAGCAGGCGAATATGTAACGTCATGTGAGTTTGAAAAAACGTATTAAAACATGATAAAAACCCGACTATGGAAATATTAATTCTTTTAACACATTGAGCCCAATCTTAGTGAAGGAACTGGGTTTATCTCTAATCTTGATTTAAGTTTTGTTGGTGAATTTAGTACTTAACTTCGAAATCTACCTCCGCCTGTAGGCCCGAGCCGGCAGGGATTTTTTTCTCCTTACCCCTTCATATGATTTAAACTCGGTGATTTCTTAAGAATCTAATGCATGTTCATTTTTAATAGAAAAATAATATATTTTAATTGAACTATCAATAGCTTTTCTAGTCGGTAAAACAATTATTTTTTAAGAATCAGAAAACAATAATAATGTAATAACACCACCTGTAATTAAAGAACAAGCTGACAAACTATACTCACCTCAAATCTCACAAAACTGAATTATGATTGTTTTTCTCCTTACACTTTCATATGATTGAAACTCCGGCGATATCTTAAGAGCCTAATGCATGCTCACTTTTTAATTAAAAAAAAACACTTATATATTTTAATATCAAGAGCTTTTCTTGTCGGTGAAAAAATTATTTTTTTTTAATTAGAAAACAATAATAATGTAATAACACCCCCTGTAATTAATGAACAAGTTGACAAACTGTACTCACCTCAAATCTCACAAAATTGAACTATAATTTTTTTTCTCCTTACCCCTTCATATGATTTAAACTCGGGTATTTCTTATAAATATAATGAAAGATCATTTTTTAATTAAAAAATCACATATATTTTAATATCAAGACTTTTTTTTTGTCGGTGAAACAATTATTTTTAAGAATTAGAAAACAATAACAATGTAATAACACCCCCTGTAATTAATGAACAAGTTGACAAACTGTACTCACCTCAAATCTCACAAAATTGAACTACCTTCGTTTTTCTCCTTACCCCTTGAATGATTTAAATTCGGTGATTTCTTAAGAATATAATGAATGCTCATTTTTTAATTTAAAAAATCACATATATTTTAATATCAAAAGTTTTTTTGTCGGTGAAACAATCATTTTTAAGAATTAGAAAACAATAACAATGTAATAACGCACCTCCTGTAATTAATGAACAAGCTGACAACTGTACTCACCTTAAATCTCACAAAAGTGAAATATCACCGTTTTTCTCTTTACCCCCTTCATGTGATTTAAACTCGGTGATTTCTTAAGAATCTAATGCATGCTCATTGTCGGCGATAGCTTCAAAATGGACTGTAGAAAATGCTTAAAAATACTAGATGAAGTGTGTTGCGTAATAGATGGATTGTCCATATTTACAAAACTTAACGAAAACATTTATTATTTACAAAAATATTCCAAAGGGACTGGCAGTGGTTGATACACTGCGCTTACGTCTTAAGAACACATCTTACTCAACTTCATCTACTCATCTGGCGGGCAATTCTCGCCCGCGCTCCTTTCAATCCAAAGCGCTTGCAGCGCCCTCTCACTATCAATTATGATGCACGGAGGAAACACTCCCCCGGGGATTGAAATGCAAGTTTCAATATACATTAACACATAAATTTGCAAAAATTATCATACATGAAAAAAAAGCGAACGAAAAAACAGTTAAAATGCACGAAAAAACAGTTAAAATCGATTTTAACTGTTTTTTCGTTTACTGTGGCTCTTGCTGTTTTGTGACACTGCTCGTTTACTGATGAGGGCTATGAAAATAGCCGAAACGTTTATATATTTTTTTAACTATATTTTAATTGTTTTTAATAAAATTTTAATGTGTGTATGTCTGTAGTTATGCAAATTGTGTTCAATTATTAAGTAATCCAGACGTAATTATGTATGTATTTTTAAATTGTAATAATAACTTCTGTAAATAATGAACAAGCTCGCAAACTGTACTCACCTCAAATCTCACAAAATTTAACTATCATCGTTTTTCTCCTTACCCCTTCATATGTTTTAAACTCGAATGATGCCTTAAGAATGTGAATCATGCGCATTTTTTAATAAAAAAATCACATATAGTTTAATATCATTAACGTTTACTGCCGGTGAAATAATTGCATTTTAAGCAAAAAACAATAACAATGTAACAATAGCTTCTAAAAATAATGAACAAGCTGACAAATTGTACTCACCTTAAATCTAACAAAACTGATCTATTATCGGACCTTTCATATAGTTTAAACTCCAATGATTTCTTAAAAATCTGATGCATACTTATTTGACTATAGAAACTAACCACTTAATATCATTAATATTTAAAACGATCTAAATACCCATCGGCGTACAAATATATAAAATCAATAGTAAAATGTTAAAAACATTTAAAATAGGGGAGGGTAGTACATAGTGAGACAAAAAATATTATTACTTAACAAACGGCGACGGTTTTTATTCTTTTGAAAAATTTTTTGCTACATATTTAAGCTACACAAATGCGCAACACATTAAAGTATTGCGCATTGGTTGTAATACAGTTATTTATAAAAGCACAGAAACAGCATAACGGAGTATCGAAAATTGTATCACTGTGTACCACAAGTAGTACACAGTGAGACAATGTATATATTTTCCTGAATCATACATTTTTACACTCTATCAATAATTTTATGAAGTTTATGATTTCTAATTAATATTTATAGATTTTCAAAATATTAAAAATATGAGCCTCGGGTGGACAATGGCAGATCTTGGACTACCTTCATGCAAATTTTCAGCATCTTACGTTTAGTAAATTCCCTTAGCCATCGGACGCCCACACACACACTGAGATTGAGAGGGAGAGAGAGAGAAACCTTCTTTTATTAATAAATAACTTTTTTAACATCATAACCACATAGTAGGTACGCAATAAGACACGTCTCACTGTGTACCACATCTGTGTGTCTCACTGTGTACTTTCGTTACGTTGTAACAAAATGGATGCCTCATCTGTTACATCAATTTCATCGCTTTAAAAAGTTTATGTCGTTTTGTCGAAATAGTTTATTATTGGATATAGCTAGGTTTCAGTGGCGTGGCGTCCGGTCATCGCTGGATGCGGCGATGACCAAGCAATATTTTAAAACTCTAAATAAGCTTTTAAAACTCTACGATCCAGTTTTAGCAGAACATTTGGAGTTCATGTATAAGTGAAGGTAAGATTTAAAGTTTCTTTTTCGAACATTCAACCATTGAATTTTAGAGTTAATAATTTTTCACCACAAACTTAAATAATTGCGATGACCACCGAAAATTTTCACGCCACGCCACTGCTAGGTTTGGTTAAATAAATATATGTCATATTGAAGGAAATAAACTCTAAAATAGACGTTTATGTAACTTTAACCACTTTAAAATAAGGAATTATTTACTAATTTGTTGGACGAATAACTGAAGTGCCAAAACTACATCCACGTGTTGCATAAGATGAGGTTGTTATGTGTGCGTGCTAGTTTGAAGAAAAAGTTACAACTATACGTCAAAGTGGCTGCTGTCTCACTGTGTACCATGTCTCACTGTGTACTCCCCTACCCTATACCTGGCGTTTCGCACTTTGTCTCTGAAGCCATCTTCAGAGGTTTTGAACTTTGTTTCGGCGTTTACTGTTGACGCATCACAAAGTCAATGCTTGAATTAAAAAATTTCCAGATCATAAAATCTATATTTAGACATGAAACGGACAACTGGATTTAATTTTAAAAATGTATTTATTTTAAACTGTTAATCCAAACGTCAGAAACCTGAAATGAAAAGATTTCATTGCAAACTTCACATTTCCTCAAACATTTCCTCCACTGAAGTTTGTGCTCTTTCGTAGAAATGTTTTTCATTCAACCACTGATTTCGTGATATACCAACGGTGAGTTCCAAAACGAAGGTCAAAACCCCTGAATATGGCTTTACAGACAAAGTCCGAGAAGACGGGTGTATTTAAAAAAATTTTTTTTAATTTTAATATTGATTTTACATCTTTGTACGCTGATGAGTATATAGTGATTTGATACTTGGAAATTTTTCCAGACTGAAACATTCGCCATGCATACAATTTTTCAAATGAAAATTAAATTTCAAATTAATTGCTTAAAAGGCGCAAAAGCCAACATAGTGAAAAAGATTCCATGCCGGAACTCGATCTCGGGCCATCAGTATAGCACACTGACATTCTACCGACTAAACCACATGGAACGATACCCAGCCTGGAAACTTCTCACTATTACAAGTTGGCAAGGCTACAAACGAAGAACAAGATGGAATATTTTTCGTGAACCACCAACATGGGGCAAACACGAAACTTAATTAAATCCAGCATCGATTGAAACAATATTAATACTTGGAAATTTTTCCAGACAGTCTGTCTGGAAAAAATTCCAAGTCTGTTTCTGTCTGGAAAAATTTCCAAGTATTAATATAGTTTCAATCAATGCTGGATTTAATTAAGTTTCGTGTTTTCCCCATGTTGGTGGCTCACGAAAAACATTCCATCTTGTGCTGCGTCAACTTGTAACAGTAAGAAGTTTCCAGGTTGGGTATCGTCCAATGTGGTTTAGTTGTTCGAATGTCAGCGCGCTGTACTGATTGCACGGGTTCGAGCCCCGATATGGAATCTTTTTCTACATGTTAGCCTTTGCGCCTTTTAAGCAATTAATTTGAAATTTGATTTTCATTTGAAAAAAAAAAAATATATATATAGTGAGTTTTAAATATTAAATTAGGCGGCATAAGTCCAAGTTTATATTAATATCATTAATACTTATATTCGGTAAAATAAAGACATTTTAAGAAAAAAAACAATAACAATGTAATAAAAGTTGCTGTAATTAATGAACTATGCACGAGTTTATTTTCCTTTTATGCATATTTTTAAAAACGCATTTTTAATTCTTCTCACAAATTGCTTCAGAAAATAAATGAGTTCTAAATTATCTTTACTCACGATAAATATATCGATTTGATGACAATCGAGAAATAACTGCAGCATTTTTTCTATTAAAGGGATAAAATATTCCGACAGTTTGTAGTAAAAATGATAGTTATAAATGGCGCGGAGCTTCATCGCATTCATAATCAATGATCCAGAGAGGAATTGAGAATAAATATCCGATAAAAAAAATAACGTAGAATGTGATAAAGTATCAACAAGTAATGACGATGTAAATGAGGCGTAAGGAAGAATAAATATGATTCAAGTAATAGATTTCGTGAGATTTTTCGCAATTGTACTTGTGAAAAAGTACCATTTATTATTTTTTAATATATAAAACTTGAAAATTTTTTTTTGAAGTGTCACATATTTTACACAAATGTAATTTTCAATCATATGATACTTGTTACGCTGTTTTGTTAGGCACGTTCGTAGTTATATAAATACGTAGCAGCTATAGTCGATGTCTGATCCGTCCATCTGCCAACATATAACATCACAAAAACTACCCAACCGTATGGTTTGATGTTTAGTATTTGTAATCGTTTCAGAATTTTTTCGAGGTATTTCAAATTTTATGAAAATCGATTCAAAACATAAAAAAAATATTAATAAAAGTTTTCTTCATTCTATTAAGTCCTATCATACGTAATTAATTTGTCGATATCCCATGACAGGTAACGATTTTGGTTGACATGATGATTACGTCCTAAGTAAACATTATTACACCTAAAAACCCGATTTTAGTGGTTGACTAGTAGGTTCATCATTGTGCTTTCCTGCACACAAAAGTATGAAAACATGGAGGACTGGGAGCAGGAAAACACAATGGTAAATCTACAAGTCAACCGCTAAATTCGGGTGTTTAGGTGTTTTCCACAAAGATATGACTCGGTAGATCGATTGCGTTTTAATATGCGAATCGAGTTTTAACTAATTCTGAAATTTCAGCCGTGAACTCGATGACGTGATTGTCTGTGCTGCCGGCTCGAGGTCTATATATAATGGTAATAAATATTGTATTCATTCACTCTTGCATAAGAATGCAAAATCTGTTGCACCAAGATCTGAATATTTATAAAACTAGTTATAGTACGAACATCATTTGCCACTTTTGACGTACAATTTCAGACATGTTTAACTTAACTTGGTTTTATTTTGTATGTAAAGATAGAATTTTGTAATAAATATCTTCATTCATCTCCTGATAGGCTAGAATTACAAAAATTACGTACACGAATGTGCTTCCGATGACAGTACAACATTTTAATACTTGTAGAACATAATTATAAACTGAAACATTGATTTTAAGGAATTTTTACATAAACCAGTCCCATGTGATAAATAGCCAAAAAACTGTTAATGGTTACAACAGTTTACAAGTTGCAAAAACAATGAAATTAATTATGCGCCTAACCACATTCGTTAAAACAAGTAAAAATTAAATTTTAAAAAATCAAAAAACCCGACGGCCAAACTAATTAATTATTTCTCACCAATGTGAAACTATTTTTTATATTACTTACCTATTTTTCATTGACTTGTACTGATGGCCTTTAAGTTGTGTTTGATTATTAGTTCCTATCTATAAACACTGTTTTGACGAGGCCTATAGATGTCTATAAAGGTTAGTGTTGCAGTAAAGCTAGAGATCCTACCTACACAACTTTCAGGTTGTGTAATATTTAAACGGAACTTCTGATTGTAAAATAGTCAATGAAACATAGTCTTCATTTTGAAAGACCTATCCAATAATATGCCAATCAATAGGGTGTGTAATTTTTTTTCGTCTCTACCGCCATTTTGAATTTATAAAAACAAAATCATACCTATAACCATCGAACGGTTAAGACGAATCGAGAGAGACATCATTCATTAAAATCCATCCAGCCGTTGGGATGTTTCGAGGGTATAAAAAAATCCACATACCCAGATACGCGTGAAACACATAACCCTTCTTAGCAGTCGGGTAATAAGCCTATATACCGGAAGCGGCCGGCATGTTCACAATACCTACTCGGTTCAGATCCTGAACCGATTAACTCCCCGGATTCGGATATTCAGAACTTGCCGACTTTGAACGGCTTAGAAGCAGTGCGGGTCAATTAAAATTTTGTTCTAACCAGTTTTTGTCTAAGTTCGTAGTAGCTATGTGGTATGTCGTAGGTCGGTAACACCATAGATCTCCAGGTCGAATCATAGCAGCGGCGAGTATGATAAAAATGATTTTTTTAAAATTATTTCAATAGTTAATAAAGTTATATAAAAAAAACATAAATGTAAAAATAGAAAGTTTCTATTTCTACCCGACTGCCACGAAGGGTATTGCGAAGTGGTTTTGCTTCTCTGTTAAAAATTAAGGTAATTTAGGAATATTTATTTATAAACTGTTAAACTTTAATATATTGCACTGTTCCTTATAATGAAGTGAACCTTAAAAGACACGTGATCGTAATTATCAGGTTCTGGTGCGTCATCACGAGAGAAATTTTAAATAAAAGATTTTACCTTGAGTTCGAAGAAAAGAAGACACATGAGGGATTAAATAAAAATACTGCAGATACTTCAAGGAAAAACACATCACTGATTTATTTCTTGAAAACTTGTAGGATTTGAACTGGGAAGATAGGTACTGTCTTGACTGTGTACGCTGGCTACATTGTAAGTCTAATTAGTACAGGACGCTAAAACACATACTTTGAAAACAAAGCTTGGAGAAAGAGAAACGTGATTAAATAATTAATAACATAGCTATTGCAATATGGAGGAAAAGAAAAAGGTCCATCGGACACGCAACACGCGGCCCTGATAACGCGGACATCTCCAAGTAATTCGGTCAAACGAACGACCAGCACTGATGACTTCAATCACTAGGACTGACTTTTTTGAACCCCGCACGGAAACGGCCGATCGAGAGAGAAAAAGCAACCTCTCAACATTCGCCGCACGGAGATAAGAAGGCCAATCTGGGAGACGGAAGGAAACGGCAAAACGCACCAAAGTAAAACTATGAAAAACAGCATTTCTTCCCAACTGAAAGATAGAGAGAGAAACGTGCTCGGACACTTGGCTGATTGCCAAAAAACGAACTGGAGAATTTTTCAGAATAAACGAGCGATAAACATTAAATACGATGTGGAAATGTAATTAAGAGCTGATTGAAGCTAAACGAAAAGTGGATGAATAAATTAAATGTAAATTACTATAAATAAAGGTTGCATAAATAAAATTAAGAGATTTTAAACTATTGAATACATATTTAGAGTTGGGGAGATTGAAACAAAATACATCACACGATATATTACTCCACTAAGAATAGGAAAAAAACTAAAAGATCCACAAACTAAAAAGGAAATTACAACTTACCGATGAATCAGATAAGCTGAAATGCAAAAATGGATTAAAAGGAACATTAAAAAAACATTAACAATCGAAAACATTAAATGTCAATGAAAACACTCAATATCAATAAAGAACACCAAATGTCGATTGAGAACATGCAAAATAGTCTATTGAGATGTAAAAAAAATTCAAAAAGATAATTGTAAAAAGTATCAAAGGAAAAAAATTGCATAAGAGTATCAAATATTAATTGAAAAACACAAAACTTATGAAAAGCTCTAAAGAATACTCAGCAATAAATGAAATCTGTTGAGAATATAAGTTACCTATTACCAAAATCCAAACTTCAAGAGTAAATAACTTCAATCTTGAACTATAACAAATTACCAAGATCAATAACTGATAAGGAATGATCAATACCTACTAGGAGCACCAACAACCGAACAAGACAGAACGGGAGTACATGGGATTACATACCATACCCAACAGACGGGTATCTGAGATTGTATATCAACATTCAAAATAACATTTCGATACAGTTGTTATCATTATGATACAGGATATATATATAAATGTTAAATTCAAACAGATAAAAAAAATGATATGAAAAAAATTTACGAGGAAGGGAGTGTGGCGCCACAAAAATAAAATAGGGACAGAAAATAAACATATATATATTGCAATCCTGTACCTGTAACACATGATATTTACTCTGCATGTTGAAACAAAAATTTCAAGTAAACTTTGTATTACCTTTATATACAAAAATGATCATGATCATAAAAAATTTTTACGTACGTATACTTGTTAAAATGTTTACATATCCATGGAATAAAAAATGTACATGAGTATTCATAAAAGGTTGTATAAAAATATACTCTAAGTACCTGAAAGTTACAAAAAGTTTTACCCAAAATTGAGAACAATTTACAACATTTGAACTTTCTAGAATTGTATGTACAAGTAAAAAATACATATATACTACTGAAAAAAACATTTGTCAACAACATTGACCATAAAAAAATGTAAATAAAGCATTTACACATGATACATTTCTCCTATTTATGAATTTAAATTTCAAATATTTGCTCTGTGAATATGATGGTTCAAAACTAAAAAATTATGAAGGAAAAGCCTATTATAATATATGAAAAAACATTATTTTAAGTCTGAAAAGACTGACATTGTGAACTGAATCACAAAATTGAACTTTTATTTGTCAAGAAAATTAAAATTAAATTACAAAATAAAAGTTAGCTTAAAAGGTTTTAAAAAAAAAGATAATTATGTACTTTAAATGAAAAGCTATACCACAACATAACTAAAGGATGATACATATCTTAAAATAGTAATACGTAAATATTACATAATTTCAAAAACTAGATTTTGAAAAAAATCTAAAAGAAAGAAGTCTACAAAAAATATTTTCCTAAAAGTAAGAGGCAAGTGCATACTGACTAAAACACTGAAAAAAAAACTATCGAAATTACACTACTACAAATTAGACAATGCCAAAAATTTACTATTGATTTTAAATAATTACTGAAGCATAAATTACATGTACTATAATAAATTATGAAAATTAGGTGAAAACAATAAACTAGAAAAAGGATTACACTAAAATTTTGTTAAACTCGTGGAAAATTATGCTGAAAAGAATTCATTTAAAAAATGAATAAAAACAAACCGTTTACTGAGAAACAAAAATTACCTGTACAGCTGGAGAAAAACTTCTACAGAAACAAACTTGAGAAGTGAAAAAAAAAATCAGGTAAGATATGAAAATTTTCTATTATTGTAAAAATAAGAAATTGTGAATTTTTGTATTTGTCGGGTGAGAGTTGACGTGTCAAGAAAACTTGACAGTACCACTCCACTGGGTACTTAAATCTAACTTTTTCCTGACAAATACATAAAAATTAAAAACAAGTTGAACACATATTTCATGAAAAGAGAAAATATATATATATATATATATATATATATTGATGTATCAGCTGAGATGTTTATGTGGCATAGTAAAATTTAAGTGATTCTATAATTGTGTTTCATTCTTATTTTGTACACAAAGAGTCTATACGATTCGCAATCTCTGGAGAAAGCTGGATGGTCCGTCCGAAAATTGTGTCCATGAGAGTTATTTTGAGTACAGTTTTTACAATTTGCAGGTTTTTCACAGAAACCTGGTGCGTGATTCTCACCACATCAGACGCAAGTTCTTATTTTGTTGCACTGATTGGCTATATGATTGAACGTCTGACACTTGAAACATCTTTTTACCCTAATGAATTTTTCTACAGTAAAGAGTTTATCCTCGATCTTCAAATGATGTTGAAACAGGTGGTTCGCGATGTTTCTAGGGACTGCAAGAATATTATTGAAGTTTTCATTATATTTATTTTTGTACGTTTTGAACACAATGATTCTGGGATTTTCACTGATATTTATTGCTTCGATGATATCCTGTGTTTCAAAACATTGCGGCACATCATAAATAATAATTTTTGTTAATTTATTAGAGGTTGTGTCTGATTTTATAGTGGAGTTGAAACAATTTGAATATTGATTTAAAGTGTCTTCTAAATGGCTGGATGAAAGGTATTGAAGATGTGATTCGGATATGGAGATATTGGATGGAATAGATTGTTCTTCTGTTTGTGTGCATACATCTTCAGTTGTAATATCTTTTAATTGGGTGGATTCTTTAACTTTTACTAAGATTTGTTTATTAACTTCTTTAAGATTCGAGATTTCTTTTGTTGCATTATTGATGGTGTCTTGAACAAAGGCTTCATGTAACTCTATAAGAGTATTCCCTTGAAATTTTAAATCCTTTATCACGTCCTCAATAACTGATGAATTAAAGTCTATAGGATTACCATGTGATTCAAGCATATACTTAATACTATTAGGAATATTGTTGAAAAAATCAGAGAGTGCAGTACTAAATACACTTATGGTATTCATTAACTGAGTAGTTTAATACAGTCTGGATAAACTGAAGAAATTACTTGAAAAAAATGTATTTTACTTCATGTAAAAAAAACTAAAGTTCCATGTGCTTAATCTTCAAATTTTTGATCTTTTTACATCTTTCTTAATTTTAGTTAAAAAAAGGAAATAAATCTTCCAAGCTGTACAATATATTCATATTTTATTTAAAATAACATTATTTGATTAAAAACTTAGATGGATTCTGTTAAAATGATGAGAAAAAATGATGACGCACCACGCACTAACTGTGCACTGGTTTCAATAATGTATCATGTGATATATTTTGTTTCAATCTCCCCAACTCTAAATATGTATTCAATAGTTTAAAATCTCTTAATTTTATTTATGCAACCTTTATTTATAGTAATTTACATTTAATTTATTCATCCACTTTTCGTTTGGCTTCAATCAGCTCTTAATTACATTTCCACATCGTATTTAATGTTTATTGCTTGTTTATTCTGAAAAATTCTCCAGTTCGTTTTTTGGCAATCAGACAAGTGTCCGAGCACGTTTCTCTCTCTATCTTTCAGTTGGGAAGAAATGCTGTTTTTCATAGTTTTACTTTGGCGCGTTTTGCCGTTTCCTTCCGTCTTCCAGATTGGCCTTCTTATCTCCGTGCGGCGAATGTTGAGAGGTTGCTTTTTCTCTCTCGATCGGCCGTTTCCGTGCGGTGTTCAAAAAAGTCAGTCCTAGTGATTGAAGTCATCAGTGCTGGTCGTTCGTTTGACCGGATTACTTGGAGATGTCGGCGTTATCGGGGCCGCGTGTTGCGTGTCCGATGGACCTTTTTCTTTTAATCCATATTGCAATAGCTATATTATTAATTATTTAATTACGTTTCTCTTCCTCCAAGCTTTGTTTTCAAAGTATGTGTTTTAGCGTCCTGTACTAATTAGATTTACGATGGACCCAGCGTACACAGTCAAGACAGTACCTATCTTCCCAGTTCAAATCCTACAAGTTTTCAAAAAATAAATCAGTGGTGCGTTTTTCCTTCAAGTATCTGCAGTATTTTTATTTAATCCCTCATGTGTCTTCTTTTCTTCGAACTCAAGGTAAAATCTGTTATTTAAAATTTCTCTCGTGATGACGCACCAGAACCTGATAATTACGATCACGTGTCTTTTAAGGTTCACTTCATTATAAGGAACAGTGCAATCTATTAAAGTTTAACAGTTTATAAATAAATATTCCTATATTACCTTAATTTTTAACAGAGAAGCAAAACCACTTCGCAATAAAGGGTTATGTGTTTCACGCGCATCTGGGTATGTGGATTTCTTTATACCCTCGAAACATCCCAACGGGTGGATGGATTTTAATGAATGTGGTCTCAATCGATTCGTCTTAACCGTCCGATGGTTATAGGCTATGTTTTGTTTTCATAAGTTCAAAATGGCGACCGTAAAATAAAAAATGGCGGTAGAGACGAAAAAATTTTTCTACGCACCATATTGAGGGGCATATCATTGGATAGGTCTTTCAAACTGAAGACGATGTTTCATTGACTATTTTACAGTCAGAAGCTCCGTTTAAATATTACACAACCAGGAAGTTGTGTATGTAGGATTTCTAGCTTTATTGCAACTCCAACCATCATAGACATCTATAGGCCTCATCAAAACCATGTTTAAAGATAGGAACTAACAATTAAACACAACTTAAAAGTCATCAATACAAGTAAACAAAAAAAAAGTTAAGTAATATAAAAAAATAGTTTCACGTTGATGAGAAATAATTAATTAGTTCGCTTTTATTTATGTACATATTTGCATAATTTCAAATTATTCACAATCACCATTAATTTGCGGTATAATTAAATTTTGTGCCATAAAAATACACGCTGGACGATGCAGTCGATCACCACTTGCAAGACATTAAAAATCAGCATGGACTGAATCTAGCGAGCCAATCAGAACGGCTCAGAATCTGAATTATCTGTTGATTAGTGCTAAGATATCGTACACAATATTGCACGCACTACTATATTTGGATACAAACCCTCATCTTTTTGCTTCCTTTAGGGAACAACGGATTTCGAGCTTATTCTATCGACGATAATTTTCAGAATTTTCAAGCTATGATTTTGAGACTTTCACAAACATTGCTCTATATACTTAGCCAAAGCCTCGCTCAGCCTTGCTTTTTCTAGCACGCTGTTCCTTTTGCACTGAAGAAGAATCTCGCTAGTAGATTCGAAACACCTGTTTGCTGCTTTTCATATATTATTTGTGCATTTTAAACGTTGGTTTTTCTGCTTTTTAATAGTAAATTTGGAGCTTGCGCGCACTGTTACTTTCAAACTATATAAGCTACAGCTTTTTAAAAAATGCAATTTAACAAATTAAAACGACTATTTGGAAAATGATTTTTTCAAAGACTAAAATTTAAGACATAAAAAATCGCACGGAGTTGATCATACATTGCGTACGCCATGGATTACATTTTTCGGTACTGTAAATTTTTAAACTTCTACGGAGCTGGTCATTCATTACGTACACCATGGATTAAACATTAATATTCCTGGACCAATTTTAAATGAAATTTCATTCTTAAATTTCTAATCATCCCACAATATTACTTTTTACACCGTCGTATAGAGAAAAAATGTAGTTTTAAATGCAATTTGTTTGAAAGCTGCATCTCAATTTGTTTCTGAGTTATTAATTTTTTTTTTTGTAGCTTTTATTACTTTTTTGTCATTGTGGCAACAAAAGTATCCATCTCTGTTGAAAGTAAAGGGAAAATACAGATTACTGTATAGACCAATCAGAAAACGAATAAAATGCGGATTCAACCAATAAAACGCTTCAGATATGTTTTTGATTTCCTACCCTGACAGAGGACAATAACCATTTTCCCAAATGGTTAAAAATTAACCGAAATATGAGGTTCCTTATAGTCTTCAAGCTAAAACAAAAAAAAAATCATATGTTCTAGTTACTTATTTTTTTGCAATTAAAAAACTTGAAAAAGTGATTTTTATTTTGTGCTAAAATTAAATTTTAAACAAAACATTTTGTATATATTTTGGTTTTAATTTAGAAATAGGTGTGTTATAATTCTATTTTCTTAAAAATCTGTTTTGTATATCCATAATTTAGAGTTTTATCATTCGCGCAACACTTAATGATTTTAATTCGCGCATTAGTCAGATGACTTTTTAAATTTAAAATTTAAATATTAACTTTGTATATGCAGAATTTATTTTTCTGGATAATATAGTTACGAATATATACTTTAGGCAGAAAGGGAAAAAAAGATCTGAATTGCTTATTATTTGTGTTTTGGAACTTTGAAAAAAAAACGATGTTTTTTATCGTTCCCACAAACTCAAAGGTCCTCTGAGTGCAAATAGTGCTTTGTGCTCAAATAGTACTTTAATAGGACAAAATTCTTTACTGGAATAGTGGAAAGGACCTCATTGATTCTGAAATTTACGGCACCTTCTTTTATTGGGAGTTTTTTTACGTCAAATAAACTTATCTGCATTTTCATTAAATCTATATATTTAAAAGAGGTGCATTCAAAATTTTACTTCCTCTTAAAATTTCTAAATAAATACTATGAATATATATATATATATATATATTTTTTTTTTTTTAAGCGAACTTAATACTATGCTTTTCTTCAATGTTTTGGATTAAAATAGTTGAGGTTTATTCTAACAGAGCAAAAAAATGTCCAGGCCAGGTATCAAAACTGTGTTCCTTGCAATTAAAATAATAAAACTTTGTAAAAAATCACCATACGCTGTGTTCCTTACAGTTCGTTTTCGAAAGCCGCGCCTAGCACTCTGGGACGATTCTACTATCCAAAGGGGTGCTACGCTGAGATGGACATTATCCGAAGTTCTACTTCAGCGTTATCGTCTGCGTTGTCACTAAGATTGCTGCTTACTTTTTTGTTATTTTTTACTTCCGATTAAAGTTTAAAATTCTATTAATATATCGTTTTAATTCAAATTAAAACTTCTATATTTAGTTTTGAGATTGTTAGTTTAAGTAGAAATAAATCTTTCAGAAGTGGTAGTAAGACAATGATATACAGGGTGATTCAAAAAAGATGGGGAAAATTTTAAGAGGTGATAGTACATACCTAAACAAACATTTTGTATCAAAGAATGCATGATCGAAAACTAAACGTAAAAATGTTAGAGGGTGCCAAAAGTTATATTCTTATACGAGGCAAAAACACACAATGAACGATTAAGTTAAGTTACGAAAACAAATTTAATGGCATTTGATTACAATAAGTACTCAAAACATTGACCGGCAGCTGTTATGCACGCAGTACAACGGCGAAGAACAGATTGCCGAATTTTCTGAAACACACCAGGCATATAGCGAACTTCCCCTACAGCAGTCGAAAGCTTGGCAACAAGTTCTTCTGCGGATTCAATGGGAGTCTCATACACAAGAGCCTTTAGCTGTTCCCACAAATAAAATCGAGACATGAAAGATCTGGCGAGCGCGGTGGTGCCTAATGTGCTTCAGAAAATTCGCCAATCTGTTCTTCGCCGTTGTACTGCGTGCATAACAGCTGCCGGTCAATGTTTTGAGCACTTATTTTAATCAAATGCCATTAAATTTGTTTTCGTAACTTAACCTAATCGTTCATTGTGTATTTTTGCCTCGTATAAGAACATAACTTTTGGCGCCCTCTAACTTTTTTACGTCTAGTTTTCGACCATGCATTCTTTGATACAAAATGCTTGTTTGGGTGTGTACTATCACCTCTTAAAATTTTTCCCATCTTTTTTGAATCACCCTTCATAATGTCATTGAATTTTGTGATCAAGAAGCAGAAAATGGAGAATTAATTGTTCCTATATCTTATTCTGCAAAACGAGCCAGTCAAATTGCCGAGGTTTCTAGTAGTAACTATTAAAAAATTTTGTCGAGAAGCAGGATATGAGCATAATCCTGTTTTTTGTTCACCTAAAAAAGGGGTTTAAAAGAATGTCTTTGAAAAAACAGCTATAGATGAATTCGATTGCATCGTTGTTAGACAAACTGTAACACGATTTTTATGTCAAGGAGAAAACAATCCCGTCTTTGAATAAATTGCTTCCAGTTTTAAAAGAAACGATCAATTTAAAAAATAAAAATTAATTTTCTTTCGCGAAAAGCAAAAAAGGTGTATAAATTTATAAAATTTTTAAGCGTTTTCGTTTTTTATAAAACGTTTTTACATAAATCGATATTATTTCCTCAAGAACGCATTTTTAAAAATGCAGCTAAACCAACTTCGCTCACCACTATTTTGATAAAATCAAAGCAGACCTGACGCACGTTCAGTAGTGCGGAGGGTTTTGCTATCTGAAAACAAACAGTAGCTTGTTATGGTCATGGCTGCGAACGTAAACAAATAAAGAGTGGATTATGCCAGCCAGGATATCAATCGAGTAGCTAAGTAGCAAAAGAAACCACGGCAAGCCAACAGACCCAGGTTTGAGTCCTGGAGATGACATTTTTCGCTAAGTTGGAATAAACCTCAACTATGCTTCTCCAACCGTGAAGATGATTTATCCAGTTGAAAAATTTCTTGATTGTGATTCATATTAAGATGTCTTTAACCCTCCGTCTACCAGACGGGTCCATTGGACCCGACAGGTACATACAAAATATTCATTCAAACCAGAAATTTCTTTAAAATAAACTAAGTATATAAACCAGACAAAAATAAGGTAAATAAATAAGTTAAATAGTTTTAAATAAAAATTCTGGTGTAGAACGTTTTATTAAAACTTGAATAAAATTCCCGGTAGATCTAGGGTTAAATTTCATTTTTTAAGCTATAGTTTTAGCGAAGATACAGATCTCCATTCTGCAGAAATGGTTTATCCAGATGAAAAATTGCCTTCTCTTGATTATGATTCATATTATTATTTTTTTAAATATCATTTTTTTAATTATAATTTTAGAGAAGATAAAGATCTCTATTCTGAAGAAACGATTTATCCCGATAAAAAATTACCTTCTCTTGATTATGATTCATACTATGCTTTCTTTAAATTTCAATTTTAAATTATAGTTTTAGGGAAGATAAAGATCTCCATTCTGAAGAAATGGTTTATCCAGATGAAAAAATACTTTCGCTTGATTATGATTCATATTATTATTTTTTTTAAATATCATTTTTTAAATTGTAATTTTAGAGAAGATAAAGATCTCCATTCTGAAGAAATGATTTATCCAGATGAAAATTACCTTCTCTTGATTATGATTCATATTATGCTTTCTTTAAATTTAATTTTTAAATTAAAGTTTT
The DNA here is from genome assembly GCA_963932465.1 of Maratus speciosus. Taxonomy (NCBI): domain Eukaryota; kingdom Metazoa; phylum Arthropoda; class Arachnida; order Araneae; family Salticidae; genus Maratus; species Maratus speciosus. The sequence goes on along the minus strand of CAWVRF010000728.1, from coordinate 42,072 downwards.
AGAGAAGATAAAGATCTTCATTCTGAAGAAATGATTTATCCAGATGAAAAGTTACCTTATTTTGATTATGATTCATATTAAGCATTCTTTAAATTTAATTTTTTTACTTATTTTTTTAGCAACGATAAAGATCTCCATTCTAAAAAAAATATTTTATTTATCAAAGAGTCTAAAAAAATTCAACAGTTTTTTCAAGCTACAAATCCGATATATTCTATATATCTAGTCATTGATAGGAAATTTTAACAAGATGAATAAATTTAAAAGAAATCAATGAACAAGTTCTAGTTAGTTACGATGAAAAGTAACATATTTTTAAGCAAATTGATAGTGAATATATCGAGAAAAATGTGAACTCATGAACAGAGGAAAGGACCCCGTTTCTTTTGAAAAACCTCTTTAAATTCTTTTATAGGCTAAAGTTTTACGTGAAATAAACTTAACTGCATTTTTATTGAATCTGTATTTTAACAATGTTTGAATTTTTTTCATACTTTTAAAATTTCTAAATAGATCTTAGGGAAAGTTTTTTTCAACGAACCTCAATTTAAACTTTCTTTAAATTTCATTTTATAAACTATAATTTTTGTAATGATAATGAATTTAATTCTAATAAAATATTTTATTTATGAAAAAAATCGAAAAAAAATTGTAAACACTTTTTTAAAGCTACATCAGATACATTCTACATACCTACTCAGTAAAAAGAAACTTCAAAAATATGAATAAATTTAAAAGGAAACAAAGAACCAGTTCCAGTTATTTAAAATGAAAAATAGATACTTTTATTCAAAATGCTGGTAAAAGCAGAAGAATTAAGCAAAATAGATGTACTTGAATAAAGAAAATGATCTGATTTCTTTTATAAAATGCCTTTATTGAGCTACGTCTTTAATTGGAGAAAGTTTTATGAGGTATAATATGAATTTTTACTATGTATATTCTGACATTTATGTACTTTTAAGGAGAATTAGCACTCCAAATGTTCATTTACCTTATGGCGGTATCGTGCTAGGCATTAAACCAATCAGTGGCGCATAAATAACAAATGAAGCAATCTGATTGTTTGGGTATTATAATTTACCGCCTTGAGTGTTAACGCCATAATGTAAACGCACCTTTAAGCCTTCAAAATATTTGTTATTTGAAAGTATGTATGTATATTAAAAAGGTAAATCATTTCTGAATATTTTAAAGAAAATGATTGGCACTCTTAATAGTTGTTAAATAGGGACTATTTTCAAAGCAAGAACTTTAAAATCATTTTTCTCATTGAGATTTTGTGGCATTGTTCTCAATTTAGTTAAAAGACTGTTCAATATTTTTTCATGCAATTTCCAGGCCATATAGTATTTGGTAGTTTTGGTAGGAAGTTATAAACTTTTTATTTTATCATATAAAACCTATTGGTTTCTGCGGTTTATAAGGATAAAAGACCGTTTTTCAAAAACGTAGGCAAATCGGAATAGATTATATTATAACTGCGCTCGTGATTATGTTATAATTTCGTTGATTTAGAAATATATTTCCTTTTTTATATAATTTATAAAGTTTCTTTTTTTACCTAGAAATTTATTTATTTATTAAGTCGTGTTATTTTTCATATTTTTTTTTTAAATCTTATAAATCCTGAATATATATGCCACATATAGGGTAACGTTCCCATATTTCGTACCCCTTTACTTCTCTGCTTCTTGGAAAGTGCCGCCACTTATCACGCCAGACACAGGGAACAGAATGTAAAAAGGGTCAGTAGTAAAAGTTTCGTTCGCTAAGACGCATACATATATTAAAGACGCCGAATTTCCCATTTTTAGAAGACCTGAATTCTTATTACGTCTTTTGTAGAACGTTATTTACTACACTGTAAGTATTTACTTCTTATGTATGTATTTTACGTAGGTAAGATGCTGACAGTAGCATACAGTGAGTTTTAGGACGCTCAGTTCATCTTACGGGAACTGAAGCTCCAACATATTGGGAAGTAGCGAAGTCCCACTTTCGTCCCCCTTGCAGTTCTTATTTTCGCCCCGGGGACGAAATTAGGAATGCTCTTTCATGACATTTTTTTCAGTTTTTTTCCTCATGTTTGGATGGCTAATGTTTCATTATGTTATTCTTCCACTGATAATTAGCACACTTCTTTGTGCCTTAATTTAATGTAAATTAAATTACTCATTTAGAAATAAATTTTGATTTAGTTATAAGTTAAGCCTTGGCGTATTGGATTTTTTGAGGGGGGAGAAATTGGGATCATTTTTTCCTTTTGCCATATAGATACTTTTGAAAAAAAAAAACAATTTTTCGCATTGTTAAAAGTTTTTTGTACAATATTTGCCTATGTTTGTATGTGCGCGGATAGTTGGTCTATGTAAAATCCAAATTTGGTAGGTTTTCAGTAAAAATTACAACATTTAAGTCCTAAAAGTGACTTGGGGAACGAAAATAGGGCACCTTACCTTATAAATAATATACATACATATATATATGTATGACATACATATATATATGTATATATATATATATATATGTGTGTGTGTGTGTGTGTGTGTGTGCACTCTCCTACCCTCCCTTTTGAGTACCTAAAGTGGTTTAAACACCAACGTAAGGAGTAACCAATTTCAATTCGAGTAACTTTTGCCGGTTACTCGATTTGTTTAAGCATACCATGACGTTCCTGAGGCATTTTTCTATGCATTGCACCACTTTTTCCGAAGTTACTCAGAAAAGCGTTATTCCACAGTCATTCATACACACCGTGTGTTATGTAAAATCTAAAATCTGTATAACGCATCTGGCGGTGTGTAAAAATGCGGCCTCAAACCCAGGGAGTTTTCTAACGATTACTCGGTAAAACGGTAATAGTCCAATAATGGCAACCCTTGTGTGTTTGGTTTCATTGGTAATACAGGTTTGCTATATAAGATTTTCCTCTCTATTTCGCGGTTACTCACGAAAGCGGCAATAATCCAAGAATGGCAGCTCTTGTGTGTTTATTTTCTTCGGTAATTCAGATTGACTATGTAAGTTTTTCCTCTCCATTTAACTACATTTTTGATAGAAGAATATCTGTCTATATAGTTTTTGAAATATAACGAAAAAATCAGATAAAAATTCACGATTTTATTAAACGTAGCTTTAGAGCGTGAATTTCTCACGAAATAAAGATCTGAAATAACTTAAAATATTCAGTGAATGGAAAAAATAGACCTAATATTAATAACGTAAATTGTCAATATTTCAGTTAAATTCATTTTAAACATCCCCTCCCGGCACCAGTCGGAACAATAGGTTATTTCTTCTTCTTTTTCCTTTTTATTCTTTTAAAGATATAATGTATCAGATTTAATAAAAATTAAACAAATTGGTGTTATTCCTCCTAAATTCATTATTTTGTTGAAGTTAATTAGAAGCAAAATTTTAAATTTCCTTACCGAATGCAATTAGATGCATATGAGATAGCTGTAGCAAATTTGTTAAGCAATTATTGAAATTGACGAATAAAAATACAGACTGGCTATAATATATTTCCTATTTCATACAAGGTCCGAACACAAATCATTCAATGAAAGCCATCAAAATTTTTAAATCTCTCGTCTAGCAAAATAAGCAACTTTTATTGAAATCAAATGATTTTAACATAATCTAATATTGAGTTGATGGATTGAAAATATAGTTCCTACAACTGTAAAGTTGTTCGAATTTTCCAATGACCATTATTTTCAAATTGAAATCCCCAAATTTCGCTCTAGTCTTTTTTTTTTTTTTTTTTTTTTTTGGACGTTCTTGTGACAACGCAAAGTTATATGATGATACTAAGCAACATATAATGATACTAAAATATAATACAATTATGATACAAATGAGGTTCGAACACAAACCATGCAATGAATAACAATAAAATTATTTTAGTATGTCTGTCACCAAAATAAACAACTCCCAATTATTTTAATGAAATCGTTAGAAATTTAGCATGTATTTCTAAAAACTGAACACAATTATTCATTTACCACAGTGTTTGTCATTTAGATTTTGAAAGGGTCGTTATTTTCAAACAAATTTTCGAATTTTTTTTAATTAATGAACGCACCCAATATAATTTACTTTAAAAAAAGAGAAAAAATATATTTTCCTTTTCCGCCTGAGGTAAATACAACATGTATATTGTACTAATTCCTTGTAGAGCAGCGGGTCAAATATCATTTTGAGGACCAATCTTCTGTCTGTCCATAGAAATTGTTCATAAATATTATGCTTAAGCAACTACTACTAATCTTCATGCCTTTTGTACATATGATAAATTTTACACCATGTAGTATTCACTGTAGTATATGGGATATCTGAGTGGCGTCGTACACAGAATTTTATTTGGGGGGGGGGGGGGTGACTTAAATTTCCCTAATGTTCTAAATCTTACAAAACACGTTGAATTGTGTTGTAAACAAAAATCATTTTTGGCAATAGGGCCGTAGCCAGAGGGGGAAAGGATGATTATGTTCCGAATTTTCCAAAATTTAACGGCATGGCTTGAGGTTTCGTGAATTCGGACTTAAATATATCCCGATTTTTGACAAATGGTCCCCGAAAAAAATATCAATTTTGTCAATGCCTGATGACATTGAATTTTCGGAGAGAATGAGAAAATATAAAACAGGTGTGTCTTGCGGTTTAAAAACGGACTCAGAATTTTTATAAAAGACCAATTTTTTTTTTTTCTTTTAGCGACGATTTTTATGCCATCCGACGTAAAATTTCATTCTCTTTCAGAATCTGTCTTTATTTCTTAATTTCGAGAGTTGGAAGCGAAAATGAATTTTTTGGTATTTAATTCCAGAAGTGCATTTTTTGCACGGCAGGCTACGTAACGCGGAAAGAAAAAGAGATACATTTTTACGCTAGGGTTTGATAATCGAAGTACAAATTTTTTTAACTTTTGATTTTACAAATTTGGTTCTTTCGCATTCGAATGTTATTTCGTGCGCTGATTCATAAAATCTCAATAAAAAAAAAAAATCGGACCACAATTTTCCGATTTATGAAAAAATCGATTTTTAAACTTATAAAAGAGATGCTTTTTCGTGCAGACAATTGATGGGAATTTTTTAAAATTAGGAAAACTGAATAACCGATCGCTTTTAAACTTTGACATAGTTTATAACACATAATAAGAACTTTATAAATTTAACGTAAGTTGAATTTTTGTTGAGGGGGGGGGGGGAGGTGAACGAGGGCTCCGTCGAAAACCGCCCCCTCCCTCGAGTAGTATACCTACTGATAGGTTGTTTAAACAGAGTTTCGTTCAGATACAGTTTTGTTAAGAATAGAGTGCGCTCCCTAGTGTTGGAATGTGGAACTAACAGAACGCGATTCTGTGAAAATTAGGAAACCTAACACCGCGATCTGTGTTATATTTTAAGATAGTTTATAGCACATGGTAAAAAAATTATCAAAAAGAATGGCGCGTCACATTTCGGTGTGGGTAAGAGGGTCGCAAACACAATTAGGAAATAGAACAAGGCGATCTGTTTGAAACTTTAAGATAGTTTAGGGAGTGTTTACCGTAATTTGAAAAGGGTTCCATGGCGATAAATGTACTAGGCGTTTTGAAAGGAATATTAAACGAAACCCTTTGTGTCGATCTGCGATCACACATACCCACTTGTTTTCTATTTGAAGACACGTGGGACATTTTCCCAGAACCCGCAGATTTAAACAGCCCGAACATTTCTCATGTTTCATATGAATAAGGGACTAATTCGAGAGGGAGCTGTAACCCCATTAGCTCCATTCCAGCTATATGGTTATACTGTAGTACCACTGTGCACTAATATGGGGCTAAAGAGTATGTTGAAGTTGAATGATAGGAGGGAAAATTGCAAATTTCTCTCAAGCAGAAAGGTTAACAAATCAGCACTTTATTTTTCATTTTCAACATTTTTTGAAGGGCGGGTCCTGTAACCCCAACAGTCTCCTTCCCCATTTTTGAATATGCTGTAGTGCCAACGTGGACTAATAAGGACTAACGAGAATTGTTAATCCTCTGTATAACAGAAAATTAAATTACAAATTTATCTCAAACAAACAAACAAAAAGAAAATCAGCACCTTTTTCATTTTATTTTCGGCTATTTCGTGAAGAGAGCTGTAACCCATTAGCCCCTTTCAACCTCTTTGGGCAACTGTGCGCTGATAAGACTAAAGAGAAGAGAGTGGCTGTTCCGTTGAATTATAGGAAGAAAAAAATTACAAATTTCTCTCATCTTAAACAGAAAGAAAACAAATCAGCACATTTTTCTTCATTTTCCACTATTTCGAAAGAGGGCTTGTAATCAGGCCCCTTCCCCTCGTTGGGTATACTGTGGTGTAACCGTGCTCTGATATAGGACTAATCAGAATGGCTAGTTTGTTGTATTGCAGAAAACAAAGTTACAAATTTATTTCAAACAAACAAAAAAAAAAAAAGACAGCGTTTTTTTTTTTTTTTTTTTTTTTTTTTTTTTTTTTATCATTTTCGGCTGTTTTGGGAGGAGGTTGTTACTCCATTAGCCCATTTCACTTCTTTGGTATAATGCTATGTGATTTTGCACTAATATGGAACTAAAGAGAAGAGAGTGCTAGTTTGTTGAATGAAAAGAGGAAAATGCACATTTATCTCAAACAGAAAGAAAAAAGGCACTATTTTTTCATTTCATTTTGACTATTTAGGGAAGAAGGGGCTGTAATCCCATCAGCCCCCTCCCCTCATTTCGGTATGCTGCGATGTCAATGTGGGCTAACTTGGAGCTAACGAGAATGGCTATTTCGCTGTATGATTATATAATACAGTAGAAAAAAAATTTAAATTTATCTAAAAAAGTAAGAATTTCAGAAAACAAAATTACAAATCTATCTCAAAAGAAAGATAAAAATCAGCATTTCTTTCATTTCATTGTCGGCTATTTTGTGAGGGGGCTGTAACCCCATTAGCCCCACTTCCACCTTTTTGAGTATAATGTGGTGTCACTGTGCACTAATTAGGAACTAAAGGGAAGAGAGCGACTAGTCTGTTAAATGAACGGGGAAAAAATACAAATTTATCTCAAATAGAAAGAAAAAAATATCAGCACTTTTTCATTTTATTTTCAACTATTTCGAGAGGAGGGGGCTGTAATTCGTACATCCCCCTCCCCATCTTTGGGAATGCTGTGATATCAATGTGGAGTAATATAGGGGTTAACGAGAGAATGGCTATTTCGTTGTATGACAGAAAAAAAATCATATTTATTTAAAAAAGTAAGGAAGAAACCCTTTTTTATTTAATTTAAGACTTTTTCGGGAGGAGAGGGCCTATAACCCCATCAGCCCGCTTTCTCTTTTTTGGTGACCATGTGGACTAATATGGGTCTAATGAGAATGACTAATCCGCTGCATGACAGAAAAAAGTTAATTTGTTTTCCAAAAAAGAAGCAGCAAAAAATCATCTTTTTTTTTCATATCACTTTCAAAAATTTCGTCGGGGGGGGGGGGGGCTGTAGTCCCATCAGCCCTTTCCCTTGGGTAGGCCTATGGGATATCACAACAAAGATAGTCACAATTTTAAGAAAATATCTAGTAGAAAAACTAATAGGAAACTAATAGAAAAATTGATGGATTGGTTTATGAGATAAAGGTTTGCAAACTTCATTTTTTTTATTTATGAATGTAATAAAATGTCTAAAAGAACCCCCCACCCCCCGCATTGATCCTCATAAATTGTTTTAACTTGCCTCGTTAAGAGGAAAACACCAATAATTTCACTTGAAAACTATGTACTATGTTTATAGAATAAAATTTTAATCATTAGTTTTTTGAGAATGTAGCTCATTCTTTTTTTCGGGAGGGGGGGGGGGGCATGAGCTAAGGAGAGGTAACGCTCTTCCTCTATATTTGAAAGTCTTTTTGGTGAAAGATAATATTTGTAATTTTTGGCCAATTTTACTCATAATGGCATCCGAATTCCTGCCATGGTGAACTCGTTCAAATGAGGTGGCTATGCATGACCGTGCATTAGTCAGGCTCATAACGATAATTCTTAAGAATACTTTTCTAAAGCTACGTATATTGTCAGCAGAATTTATAAATACTATGCAATTAAAATGAGTGTAGCTAATATTAAAAACACATACAATACATAAAAATGCACTTTTAGTTATGTAAGTATCGCTCATAAGCAATAATGAAACCTAATTACTGTCTAAGGCTCTAAACGAGTTAATGTTGACATCTTTTAGTGTATCCTTGTAAAATATTTATAAATACTACCACTACATACTCTACATTTTACAGAAAACATGTTGTAAAATACCGCAGTAAATGGATGTGATTAAAGCACTGCCCAACTGGACCGTTACTCTATGGTCTCCGACTTTTGGAGCTCTGAAATTTAGTATGCAACATTAATAAAGCTGATATTTTAAATCTATTTTATTCTAATGTTAATCTAACTAATCAGGGAAGCGCCTTATCAGAATGAACCTATTTACAGAATTTGCAACAAATCGGATAAATCTGCATGAAAAATACATTCATCTAAATTAAGGAGATTATCCCCCGTCCCACCCCCTTATGTTTAACGAATGAATTCCCAAAACTAATCTAGGGAGCGCCTTATCAGAATGAACCTATTTACAAAATTTGAAGAAAATCGGATATTTCTATCAAGAGTTATCACTTTACGTACGTACAGTCGTGGAAAAAAAAAGTAAACACCCTCTACTAACTCCTCAACAAATTATCGTAGAAGAAAGTTACTGGCACCACATGATTGGCAATAAAGTTTACTTTTAAATGATATATATAGTATTTGCTTTGGGGGCCATCTACATATTAAAATGAACCATAACTTTGTTTTTTTCAATAGCAGTGCACAATTTTGCAGCATAAATGAACCCTACACCCTTCAATTAGCCTAAAAACAAATTTTTATGCAATTCGTACGATAAATTTCAGAGAAATTAATTATTTTAAAGCTAGCGTATTTTAGGGTCTGTATCTAAACTGAGGTTCAGTACTCGATTGTTGACCGATAGAGCCCCCTTCTTGATCAAGACACCTTAAGCGCCACCCAAGCAGTAGTTCAAGACTGCTAGATTACAGGATAGCATAAGAAATTTCAAAATATCTAGTCACTTCTATCACAGAGGGCCCCTTAAACTATCATTTTGTCGTTTTTTAAGCATAATTCGAAAAGTACTTGGAAGAAAAATGTGAAATTTTGGATTTTCATAAAGCAGGACTCAATAAATCTAAATCCATCAAAAAAATTGTAGGTTGCAATTCATACTTTTTTCGAATATTAATTTAATAATTCATAATTCATATCATAAACTTATAAAAATTGAGAATTCAACGTATTTATGTTTGGGTATTTTAGTATTATTGCTACACAAAAAATTAGCACATTAAGATTATAATTTCAGGAGATATTAATAAAAATATGAGAACGTAATTTAACATTAGTAGCACTCAGTTTTGAATGTTTATAATTCAAAAACTTATCGTTCAAATAACTTGCAATTTGGTGTCTAGGCATAGTTTGAACCGAAGATTTGAAATATCTTGTTAAAATTGGGTATTGCCATTGAAAAAAATGAAGTTTGGGTTCGTTTTAATATGTAGATGGCCCCTAAGCAAATTTTATGTACATAATTTAAAAGTAGACTTTATTTCCAATCGTTCGTACCAGTAACTTTCTTCTACGATAATTTGTTGAGTAGTTAGTAGGGAGTGTTTACATTTTTTCCACGACTGTACATACATACAGAACCTGCGAGCACATTAGCTCTCAGGCATTGATAGTCTGTGAGCTAAAAATGAAAGGAAATTCATCAACAAACTTCCACAGCCTCAGCATTCCCACCTCAATATATATATATATGGGGCATTCTCACAATCTTTTGACTTTTATGTCCCTGAATAATTTTTATTTTAGTACATATTCTTGTGTTTTTTTTATTTCATATACTGGGGAACAACCCATTGCATGATTGCATAATAATATTAACCAGATAAATAAGTTTTGGACGACGTTGGGGGTCTAAATATCAGGAAACTCCTATACCGTCCCGTGTCTCTGATGCTGATTTTTATGTTTTAAGCTGTCTTTCTAGGTTTACTCCTGCACTTTCCGAGATAAATAATAAAAGAAAATATTTAATTCAATGTTAACGACTGTTTCTAAAAATCAATGAACATTGTGGCTATCACTTAGTCTTAACATGATTTGCCTAAAAATAGGTGGTAATTTTCCTTACCGTCCCTTTTTGTCCCATTTCGTCCCCTTTTTTCTATACCGCCCCCTTTTTTTACCTTACCGTCCCTTCTTTAACACCCCTTTAAGACAATGTTATACAAAAATTCTGTATTAAAATTACTACATTTATTTTAATTGCTTATTTGAACATCCTGTGGGTGCTATGCAAATTCATTATAAGTAAAAATTTAGAAGAAAATAAAAAGTTATATTTAAGGCGGTTCTTTAAAAAAAATTTCAATAATAGTCTGAAACTTTCTGACACATTTTTAGACTAACTTTTAAATATAAAAGCATGCTACTTACAGACATAGTTATGGCAGTAATTTGTAATAGACATTTTTTTTCAATAAATGAAACACTTCTTTAGTTATAAACGATTGCAGTATTTGGACGACACTTTTCCTTTTCTGTATTGTGGTCTACGAAAATCGGCCAAAGACGAGATCGAATAAAATCCTACATTTAATGCAGCGCAATGTGCATAAGAACGCATTTTACCAAAAAAAGATTATTCTTCATTTATATATTACTAGAAGGCTTTGCCCGTTACGCTGATCGGTTTCGATAAACTAACTTTGAAACAAATGAAAAATTTCAGTGAATTTGACCATGTGTTTTAAAGTAATATGGAACGTTATTTGTCTTTCTGTATTGCTGTAAACGATATGAATGTCATTGCGTTATTATATTATCTAATGTGTTAAGTGAAATTTCTTCTGTTAAGGATCGTTGATCATTTATTGTAGATTCGATATAGAATGATATGCAAAATGCTAAAATCTCCCCTAAAATTACCTAATTAACAGTACAAGTCCATCAAAATCCATTTAGCAGAATTCACGTTATCAACAGCCGGAACGAAATTTCCAGTTTCATTTTATATATATAGTAGGTATTATAAATCCCCAATCTTTCACCAGATGCAATGATTTTCTGTCAAGTAAGCTGAGGTTACTCGATGATGCAATATTTTACCAATTCCTACACACAGCTCTTTAAGTTACTCGATGATGGAATCTTCTGCCATGTGTTACGCAGCAATATAATTACTCGGTGACACGGTATTTTACCAATTACTATACAAAACTATCTCAGTTACTCGATAATGCGATCTTCTGTCGATTTATACACACAGTGATCTAGTAAGTTACTCAATGATACGTTTTTTTTCTATTCCTACACACACTATCTAAGTTACTCGATAATGCAATCTACTGCCGTCCTTATCTACCTGACGCCGTTCTACCACCACAGCAATTTAAGTTACTCAACTATACGTTATTTTGCAAATTACTACACACAACTATCTCATTTACTTGATAATGCGATCTTCTGCCCATTTCTACACAGAATCTAAAAGGTATTCGATGGTACCGTATTTTTATAATTCCTATACACAACTATCTCAGTTACCCGATAACGCGACCTTCTGCCCATCTATAACATAAACCCATCTAAGTTACTCCATGATAAGGTATTTTACCAATTCTTACACTCAACTATTCATTTACTCGACAATGCTAGCTTCTGCCCTTCTTTTCACACATTAAGCAAAGTTACTCGAATATATTGTCGTTTATCTCGTCATAATAGCACTGTGATAATATCATAATAAAAAAGAAAAGTGCCCAACTAAACTGATGGCATTGAACTCACAGGCTATTCACACTAATTGTATATTATACTCTTATTTTAAAGAATAATGCCCCCCCAAAAATAAGTGAAGGGGATTAGCCCCCGTTTACCCCCCTTTACACTTAACCAATGAACCTCCAAATCTAATCAGGGAAGCTCCTTAAAATAATAAACCGGTATACCAAATTTGGAGAAAATCGAATAATCCTGCAAAAAACCCCATTTATCTAAATTAAGGAGGTGGACTAGTCCCCTTTTATCCTTAACCAATGAATCCCCAAAACGAATCAGGGAAGCTCCTTAACATAATAAACCGGTATACCAAATTTGGAGCAAATCGAATAATTCTGCACGAAAAACCCGTTTATCTAAATTAAGGGGGGTGGACTAGCCCCCTTTCCCCGTTAATCCTTAACCAATGAACCCCCAAAACTAATCAAGAATTTCCTTAACATAATAAACCGGTATACCAAATTCGGAGCAAATCGAATAATTCTGCATGAAAAACCAATTTATCTGAATTAAGGGGGGTGGACTAGCCCCCCTTTCCCCCCTTTATTCTTAACCAATGAACCCCTAAAACTAATCAGGGAAGTTCCTTAACATAATAAACCGGTATACCAAATTCGGAGCAAATCGAATAATTCTGCATGAAAAACACATTTATCTAAATTAAGAGGGGTGGGCTAACCCCCCCTTTTCCACCTTTATCCTTAACCGATGAACCCCTAAAACTAATCAGGGAAGTTCCTTAACATAATAAACCGGTATACCAATTTCGGAGCAAATCGAATTATTCTGCATGAAAAACCCATTTATCTGAATTAAGGGGGGGGGGGGGTAACTAACCCCCTTTTTCCTCCTTTATCCTTAACCAATGAACCCACAGAATTAATCAGTGAAGCTCCTTAACATAATAAAATGGTACGCCAAATTCGGAGAAATCGAAAATTCTGCATGAAAAACCCATTTATCTGAATTAAGAGGGGTGGGATAAATCCTCTTTTCCCCCCTTTATCCTTAACCAATGAACCCCCAAAACTAATCAGGGAAGTTCCTTAACATAATAGACCGGTATACCAAATACGGAGCAAATCGAATGATTCTGCAAGAAAAACCCATTTATCTGAATTAAGGGGGGGTGGAATAACCCCGTTTCCCCCCTTTATTTTTAACCAATGAATTCCCAAAACTAATCAGGGAAGCTCCTTAACATAATAAACCGGTATACCAAATTCGGGGCAAATCGAATGATTCTGCATGAAAAACCCATTTATCTGAATTAAGGGGGTGGACTAACCCCCCTTTTCCCCCTTTATCCTTAACCAATGAACCCCCAAATCTAATCAGGGAAGTTCCTTAACATAATAAACCGGTATACCAAATTCGGAGCAAATCGAATGATTCTGCATGAAAAAACCATTTATCTGAATAAAGGGGGTGGAGTAACCCCCCTTTTCCCCCTTTATCCTTAACCAATGAACCCCCAAAACTAATCAGGGAAGTTCCTTAACATAATGAACCGGATACCAAATTCGGAGCAAATCGAATGATTCTGCATGAAAAACCCATTTATCTGAATTAAGGAGGTGGACTAACCCCCCTTTTCCCCCCTTTATCCTTAACCAATGAACCCCCAAAACTACTCAGGGAAGTTCCTTAACATAATAAACCGGTATATCAAATTCGGAGCAAATCGAATGATTCTGCATGAAAAACCCATTTATCTGAATTAAGGGGTTGGACTAACCCCGTTTTCCCCCTTTTTCCTTAACTAATGAACTCCCAAAACTAATCAGGGAAGCGCCTTATCACAATGAACCCAGAAAAAAATTTTGAAGCAAATCGGATGTTTCTATCAAGAGTTATCGCGTTATGTACGTACATACATACATACATACAAGCATACATACATACGTACATACATACAGAACGGGCGGGCACATTAGTTCTCAGGCTTTGATAGCCTGTGAGCTAAAAAGGGAAAAGATAAAGTGAGAGGAAGTGGGACTCGCAAGAATTCAGTCAATTGTTTTGTGAAATTTTTGCATGGTCTGCAGACCTACGTCGATTAATGTTTTAAATCGAAATTAAAGGATAAAGCAAATATGAACTACTACATAACCGATATAATATTTTAAATATTTTAATTGTAGTTGGTCATAGCTTAAGCAGCCGGCTTTGCCTCTAGATACTGAAAAAAGGCTGTTTTTAGCTTTTTTTTTTTTTTTTTTTTTTTTTTTCTTTTTTTTAGAATAGGAATGAAAAGTTGTGTTCCGAAATTTTTGCATGTTATTTATTATCATTCGAAGGATATTGCATTTTTTTTAAAATCAAAAATTGATTATGTGAATTGTGTTGCGTAGGTGATGCGCGTCGTGCACTTCCAACTGTGTGGGATCCGATAGATTACCGTAGTCGTCTGCAGTCAAGTTTTGTTAAAGATTATGAAAATAGATAAGATTGTCTGGGACTTCAAGTATTTTGAGGTCAAGAAATCGAAAATAACAAAATGGTGGTCATTTCAAAAAAAGTTTCTTTTTGGCTCCCTTTTTCGCACTTTGCGTAATTTTAAATTAAATGATTTTTTTTTTTTTTGTATAAAAATGGCTGAAAGTGGTTCAAAACTTAATAAATTATGTCTCCTTTAATTAAAAATAAATTACAAGATCGGTTTAATAATTTTTTTGCGTTCTGATCCCGCCCAGTTTGACAAAACTTATTTTACATAAAATGCATTTTTAGTGCTCCAAAGCAGTAAAAACCTACGAGCGCGTTCTGCTAAAGCAATCAATAACTACGAAAGGTCTTCGAATTCGGCCAAATAATTTTACAAGGGTAATCTAAAGACTATAGGGAATAGAAAAAAAAAAAAAAAAAAAAAAAAAAGAAAGAAAAAGAAAAATTGATTTTTTGAACCGAAAAAAGGAAATACCCTCTTAAGGAAAAATGTATAATAACAATAAAATTAAGCTCTTTTAAAAAGTTAAATGAAACCATAAATACTAGTACATAAAATAGGTGCATTCAAAACAGTGTTCTTTTGCTCTTTTCCCTATCATATCTCAATCGCATAAAAAGGTTTTACTTCTTTGACTGCCTGGTATAGTGCATATATATTATCAAATTTAACATACTTTCCGTTTTATCTCTGGGGATACGCATAATTAAGTAACAAACTTTAAGTTTTTTCATAACAGTCAATGCGTTATATATATTTTGAATCGAACGGCTACTTACTAAAATTTAAAATATTCAATTATTATTTTTTTCTTCATATGTAATAAATATAAATGCTGTGTTCAAATTTCTGGACATTGTTACAAAATATTATTCGTGAAGCAGCATTGTTCTGAAGACTTATATATGTTTCGGAAGTATGTCCCCTCCCTCCCCTCCCCAATATACTTGATGTTTTCAATTTTGTGTTTTGTTGAAAGGTATTATCAGTAACATTCAGCGAATAATTTGGAATTATATAAAAATATTAAATCGTCCTGCCATGTGATATACTCAACTTTCATATAAAGGAAAATATCTTTAATAATAATAATAATAAAAATAATAATTATGGGCATAGCTGAAGTTAATAGCCAAAGCAATGGACAAAGGTTTCGCTACTTACAGCAGCCTTTTCGATTCTGAACATTTCAGTGGTTTTAACGATTATGTAGACTACTTACCTGTTAAATTTGTGTTATATTAATGTTATTAATGCAATTTTTATTATTTATTAATAAAGTTTCTTCATTATAGAAAACCAGCCGGAAATAAATGCTAGACTATTTATACTGTTTCGTGTGTAAATGGGCAAATCTTTTGTAATCGGAAAGAACAGCGCAATTTGTTTATATAATTGTTCTATCAATATAACAGAGTATACTTATGCATACAATTCTCTCGATTATTTTTCATAAAAAAGGGAAAAACTAGACAATTTCGAAAACAAAAAAGCTTCCGAAAATTTCAAAATACTATATATATAATCTATAAATTGATTGATAAATTTTGCCAAAAAATTATTACATAGTTCTACCCACAGTCAAGCTTAAAAAGTATTTAAGAAAGAAAAGATTATTTTCTTAATTAAACAAATTTAAGGAATATTGATATGAAAGGAACATTTATTATTTTTATTTTCCGATAAATGAATTACATTTTGATTTAAACTACTTTTGTTTCATAACGACATTTATAGGGCTGTCCTATCAAAAACTTTTGTTCAAACTGGCAATTTTAACAGCATTTTCTTAATAATCCCATTTTTTTACCGGAAAATGGAAGATAACAATATTTATTCAGCTTCGAAATAAGAGCACGTGCCAATTTCACGCGTTTACGTAAAAAATTGAATTGATGAATGCGTCATAAAACATTCAGATTTATTTGAGAATATTAATATTATCAAATGGAGAGATTCAAAAAGAGTTTAACCCTTTATCTACTGATGGTACTTATAAGTACCATTAAAGTCACTCGTTTTAAAATTCCTTTAATAGTACATCAATTAGTTGTAATGCACTTTAGAATGAGTTATAGATACATTATTACTTTATCTTGTTACAAAAGTATTATTTGTTACACAAAACAAAAGTATTTTTAAAAGGAGGATTTCTTTTGCCTTTGCATCTTTTGAGCTTTCTTGGCGTTGGGGGAAGGGGAAGGGGTTGGTTAATTCGGAAATATTTGTATGTTGCAAGAATATTATATTTTTACATTTCCTAATTCTACAAAATACTAACAAAATATTTAAAATGAAATATTTGAGTGGGGTTATAAATATTGCACAAAACCCCTTTAAATTCAAATTTAATTAATCCTTCTAAATCTTTCAATACTTCTAAAATCCTTCTAAAATTTATTAAATGATTATGTAAAACTTCTAATATAGTTTAAACAATTCACGAAAAATGCTTTAGAAGATAAAATTTTCATGGATTCATAATTCAGTACATAAAGGGTTAAAGCGGAATATCACATTCATTTTGATAAAACAATAATTTACTAAACATGTGCATAAAATTTACATAAAATAATTTCCTCATATATAATTAGGTTTTAAAAACTTCACCTATTCAATTATGATGTTTAAAACATACATAAAAAGATATTAATGTTATCCTTAAATAGAGGGTAATTTTAATCCTCATAAAAATCCGTCGAGAAATGCATGAATAAATGTCGTTTCAGAAGTTTTGTATTGAGTTAAAAAATGTTTCTTATCGGTCCGGAATCTCTATATGCATTAAATTTATCATATGAAAAAGAAAAAAACAATGGATATGTTCTCTAATCCCCCCCCCCCCGCCCCAGTATTAGATTAAAGATTTAAAAAATCTTAAGGTAATATTCTTTACTAAAATCTGGATGACTTATTTCGCTAAACTCTGACAATTAATTTATAACAGAGTCGTTCTGATTCGTGCTCACATACATAAATACTTTTTTATTCTAGAAAATAATATGAACCTTTAATTTTGTAACTAAAAATAGATATAAAATGACTCTTTATCATGATGTTTCGTTTTATCTATATTGCCCTTTATAATTGAAATTGATACATCTTTTAAATAAAGTTTGCGATTACAAGTTTGAAAAAAAGAAAAGGAAAGAAACTAGAAATGAAATAATGAAAACTGAAATTTAAATCAAAGAAAAAAAAAAAAAAAACACCAGTGGCCGAGAGGTTACACATTTCAAGAGACAAGTACGCACTGAGTAAACTTATACATAACATTAGTATATACTCCACTTCATTCTCTGGCAATTAATTGTCAAAGTTCAAATCGTCAAAAAAATTCATCCTAATTACCCCTGCCTCCCCTAATTGTTTTGTCATCTAAATTGTTTTCTCAACGTTTAACCGCAATTTAATAGATTTAAACCGCAAAATTTAATAGGGTATTTAACACTCTTTATTTTTTACTTTTATTTATATTTCTACATTTTAGCCTTTGAAATATTTCACTGTTGTAGTTCTCCTATAATAACTGTGAAGATCAAAATAAAAGGAACCTTTGCTCTTATAATAAAATAACGGATGCTTTCTTATATTATGAGGTGTTTTACTCAGCATGCCTTTTCAGTTGAATCAACTGGATATACAACTTTGATACAAGTTTGCTTATCTTGGAATTCGTGCAGAGATCTGTTGTCTATTATGTTTCGGGGCGGGTTGGTAAGACATGTGCAAAGTGTAAATCATTATAAATGGAATGGATTCTACTAAAGAAAGTGCATGTGCGTATTGGAAACTTGGGGGAAGTTCTATAGAGAGAATCCTAGATTTTAAAGGATTCTTCTTTTAAAAATTAAGACTATCAAGATTTTTTAATATTGGTTCCTTCAAAGAAATACTTACAATGATACTTAAAAAGAGATATAACTCATAGAGTCAATGATGTATGTAATAATCCCAATGTTGCATCTCTTCCTTATATGATCTTTTAAATTTATTCCAATGACATTTTCATTTCATTATAATTATCTCGCAAGACTTGCAATAAAAAAAAGAAAGTACTTTAAATTTGGAAAATAAAGCGATAAATGACTTTTATTATTATTATTATTAATAATATCCTGATCTCACTTCCAAATTTAAATTAATTGCGTTGCAAGTAATTTTGTATTATTATGATTCAAAAAATGTGCGTAGATTTTGTGTTGAATTACTCAATTTATGTATGTACGCTCTCATTATCAAATTAAATTTTTTGAATTCCTGAATTCGACTTGTTTACGATAAAACTTTAATTTACACTCTCTCAGTAATGAAGAGAATAATTTTCGAGAAATGAATAGTTTTATTTAAAATTTGAATGCTTAAAAAATATGTCATTGCAATAAATAAACTAAATTAAATACTCAAAGAAGAAAAGAAAAAGCCTTAACACATTGCTTAAATCAGAAACTTTTTTAAAAGAAATATTTACGCACACTTTTAGGGTTCTGTACTTAAAAAGTAAAAACTGAACCATTATAAGATCACTCCTGTGCCTGTCTGTCACAGCCATTTTACTCGTAAACTATGGAACATGGAAAGTTCAAATTGGAAGAAATAATAAAGACTACTGACCCACATATTTTCAGATTATTACACATTTATAAATATATTTAATAAAAATGTGGGGGTGGGGGGCAAATTATGTTATTTTGAAAAAAAAAAATATTTTCTTTGTATGTCATGCGGGATATCGCCTGAAAGCTTTCGTAACGTTGAATTCAAAAATACATTTCCTTTAATTTTAGGTATTATATTCTTAAAGATATCGTCGAAAATGTAGCGCAGAAATATGCCCCCCCCCCCCATTCTAATTCCGAATCTACTGAAACTAAAATTATGAAAAAATTAGAGGTAGTAGATGTTAATTTAAACCGTACAGGAAAATTATAGCGATTACTCTAGGTCACATAGTTTCTGAGAAAATCTCATTCATCCGTTATACACAAATTTCCATTTACAGGCATTCAGCAAAAGTGTTGAGCAGCGCTGGAGGTACCTATCGTAGCAGAAGTATAAAACCATTGTTGGTCATGATTTTCGAAAAAAATCGGCAGTAATTAGCCGAGATATTAACCGTTAAAGATATGGGCGGTTTGGACATACATAATGACAGAGGCGGCGTACTCTATGTACCATCGGCTTTTAAAGCCTAGTTAACAACTTTTAATGTTATACATGTGTAATACAATGGCCAGTAACAGTATAAAAGCAATAAACGTCAAATTGTTAAAAAAAACAGACTAATGCAAGGGGTCTCGAGACTCTTAAAGCTTCAAAAAATTTTTAATTTTAAATTTTTTAGATGTTAACCTTCTACTTTTTCTGAACATTTTAATATAATTGTTTCCTTCAAATTCTCATTAGAAGATAAGTTATGGCTTTTAGAATTATACCCGCTCAATAGCTGAAGTGGCATTTTCGAAACTTTTAAGTCATTTTTCTCCAAATCACTTTTTTGGGCAAAACGCACACTTATATCTCAAACTTATGAATATTTATTTTCATGAAATTTTCAAAACATGCGTTCCATGTTAATCTGTATAAATTGAACCTAAAAGGTCCTTTTTATTGTTCAAAAAAAATTTGTTTGAGTGATTATGTTGTTGAAATTTTCAAAGTTTTGTATTAGCTAAATACACCTTTGTATTAAAAATATAAAAATGCTTTAAATATAAATTTATTTATGTTCAGGATAATTACTACAATCTGGAGTATAAGTAGGTACCAAGAATTTCATTCTAATTGCAATTTATTTTGAAATCCTGCGCTTAAACTGTTATAACAATTTTTTGCTCGTCAAATGTCTGACAGTTTGGAGCTCTCTTTAAATGCTAATTATGCATCTTGCATTTTTTAAAAATACATTAAATAACAGAAAATACTTAAATCTTTCATCCCAATGAAAATTGTGTTTTTAAATCATATGCATTTTAATATATTAAATGTTGAAAATGTCTTTTTTTTTTTTCATTTTTTCCAATTTTGAGAGCCCTGAGACCCCTTAATTAGAGTGAATTACATAAATAGTATGGGATTCGCGACTATTTTGCATTGAATGTATCTTTCAATACGCCTCGAGTGACTTTAAATTTAATTATAAACCTATCTGGAAAAACGCGGCAAGAACTAAGGCGGCATTGCAAATTTGTGACTTTCTTTCGAAGCGCGCTTAGCACAATGCCAAATGTAAACTTTGAAAAAATGTTTTATTTTAGCTACACTGTAGAAAGAATGGTTATTACTATGCTAAATTTAGTTTTATGAAATGCCAAATGAAGTTTAAATATGCACTGCTTATATTGTCAGTACCGAATTAAGTTCATTATAAACAGATTAAGTTAATTTTAAACTAGTCGGATGTGTCAATCCCAAAACTTTCTTTTATCTCATACATGTTAATACTTTTGATAAATGCAGCACAGCAGTGCCACCGGTTAGATGATTTATACCAAAATCTAATCAAGGACAATTTACGTGAACTTCTAATTGAATTTGAAGTTTATCCGTGTGTTAGTTTTTGAGATAGAGCTATTGCGGAAATCGTGAAAAGTTCTGCATAGCAGCGGGCAACTTGGGCAATTTACACCAAAAACTTATTAGGAAAAATTTATATCAGGGACTAACTGAATCTAAAATTTGATGAAAATTCATATATTTGTTCTAGAGATACAGCTATTGCGGAAATCGTGAAAATTGCAGCATAGTAGCGCCACCTGTTGGACGACTTAAACCAAAAACTAAACTACACTAATATATCTAAATCGGGCTAATTGAAAATGAAGGTTGGTGAAAATTCGTGCATTGTTCCTGAGATAGAGCTATTGCGATAATCATGAATAATGCAGCTTAACAGCAGCACCTATTGAGCGATTTACACCAAAAGGTTATCAGCACTGAATTATATCAAGACTAACTGAATCTGAAGTTTTCTGAAAATCCGTGCTTTAGATCTTCAGATATAGCTATTGTGGAAATCATGATTAATGAAGCATCGCTGCGCCAGCTGTTGGGCGATTTACACCAAAACGTAATCAGCACCAATTTATATCAGAGACTAACTGAATCTAAAATTTTATTAAATTTTGTTCAATAGTTCTTACGATAGAGCGCCCACAAAATTTTTGTCACACACAGACAGAATCATAGACAGAAATTTTGTAAAAACATGTTTTTCATTATCTCTGTCCCCTAAAACGTATAAATCCATCGAAAACCGGAATTCAAAAATTTTCACGAATCCAATACTTTCTTCTTGTAAAGATAGAAGAAAGTAAAAATGAGTTATACAGAATAGGTATAATTGTTATTACTTTGGTTCACATCTTTCTGAACTTTCATGGTATATCCATTTACATTTTTCTAGTATATTCTGTTATACACATACTTTGCATAGTTTTTTACAAATTCTTAGTATTCTTTTAGCAAAGGTTATTTTTTTTTAATACAATTACCAGTTATATTTATTGTACGGAAACCCTCTGTGCGCGAGTAATACTCGCAC
Source organism: Maratus speciosus (assembly GCA_963932465.1). Classification (NCBI taxonomy): domain Eukaryota; kingdom Metazoa; phylum Arthropoda; class Arachnida; order Araneae; family Salticidae; genus Maratus; species Maratus speciosus. Next base: position 20,161 of record CAWVRF010000728.1, on the reverse strand, counting down.
TTGACCGCTTTTTTTTTTTTAAATCTATTTTGAACTCTAAATATTTTTCTTTTCCTATAAAAAATAGCACTGAGATTGATTAAATTATATGTTGTTTTATGCAGAGAAATTTGCATAAGACGCATTCAGAAATTCTACTTTTTAAAGTATGAAGTGCTTATTTAAATCAGTCAATTTACTATTTGTTAAAATCTAACTAAATTAGGATACTTGGATTTACGGAACCGGTTTCGAAAGTGAAAGTATCCTAATAATACTTTTTAAAAACCTCTACACATAATACAAAAGTGAAAAAAGTTCTTTGTAAAGATCGACCTCAGCAATACAACACAAGAAACATTTTAAAATATTGAAATGCAAATGAGATACTTTAAAAAAAAATGTTACACAGAATTAACATTAGCGATCGGGTGTTTTCGCACGAGTGAAGTAGCCTCTTAAGAGCAGGGCTTAATTTCTAACAAAAAAGTATCGGAGCCTTCAGGTCCGAAACTAGCCTTTTTTGCCCCCGTGGCAAGCATGGATTTTGCCCGCCTCCCCTCCTCCATCTTCCGCAAAGTACATTTACAAAGAGAATTTTACTAATTTTCTAATAGCCGACTTATTTTTAAATTTAAAATATGTAATACTGAACTACGTAATCTACAATGGCGGATCCAAGGGGGAGGTCACGGTGGTCATGACTCCCCTCTGAACACCAACAAAAATATTCTAAAGATCATTTTTAAAATGAAATATACAGTTAGAGTCCCGATTATCCGAGTCCTGTTTAACCGAGTTTCCGCTTTCACAGAGTTATTTTCTTCTGATGGACTGATGGCTTCTATTATTATGAAACAGACATTATAAATGAAGTGTTAGGTGAAGATGAAAGAACAGTCGTAAAAAGTTAGAACTCTGATTTTCTTCCCATTCTGACCAGAAAATCAGCGTTCTAACTTTTTACGACTGCTCTTTCATCTTCACCTAACACTTCATTTATAATGGATGTTTCATAATAATAGAAGCCATCAGTCCATCAGAAGAAAATAATCCATTCCAAAAATATAATCCTTCATTTGGCACCCCTTCGATCTGGCGCCCGGGGCACATGCCCCCTCTGCCCCCCCCCCTTACTTTCGGCCCTGGGAGCCCTTATATTTTGCGGTGCAGGTAATAACAACTGTACCGTTCCCTCTCCCTCCCCTCCTCCTCTCACTCCAATCTGCATATTTATATTTGGTACATTATTTAGAAAATTTAAAGCATTTTTTTTTAGCAAAATAAAAATTTTACTCCAATCTGCATATTTATATTTTGTACATTATTTGCAAAATTTAAAGCATTTTTTTTCTTTAACAAAATAAAAATTTTAAATATACCTGTCAGCATATACTTTAGCTGTCCACTATTCCACTTTTCAGTTATCAGTCCTTCCGAATAGCAATCTTTGCCGAATTATAATGTTAATTGGGACTTTTTGTTAATTCTACGATTAAATATGGTAAGGATTATGATTCGGAAATGGTGTTAACACATAAAAAAGGCATAGTTCGTAGCTGTGCATTTTTATGAAAAAATTAATGAACTTTACAGAAATTAATATTTATATGCTGAAGAATGGAACAATGTTTTTCAATTTCCTATAAAAGGTGCATTCCTTAAACTATAATCGATTACTTCCGCATAACAATCTTTTGTGGTGAGTTCCTGAAAATCAGAATAAACTAACAAATTGACACCATTATCGGAAAGATTAGAAGCTTTTATAGAAAAAGGGGAAACACTGCTCAACTGCTTTCTGATAGAATAACAATGCATGGCATTTATATCTACTTACAAATGAAAGTGATTTCGTAAAATATGCAGAGCAGAGCCCTAGCATGGGCAGCGTCTATGATACAAAGTAAATAGAAAAATCACTAACGTAATTTTTATACTCGTACGTAATAGGAGACAAAAAACCTCAAACAAACAAAAATCTGATGCTAGTTGGGTAAAAACAGAAAATATTCTTTTCAGGTTAGATATCTAAATAATAATAATAATAATAATAATAAATGATAATTAAGAAAAAACCCAACCAATTAAAATTTATCCTACTGTCATAAAAGAAAATCGAACTGAAAGCAAATTCATTTTTCTTTCTCTTGAGTGGAGCCGTATCAATGCGTTGACGACATGAACTTGCAAATATTACCAGAATAGAAAAACACGATTTCTGTTTTCCTTTCATTCAGATCAAAATGATTCGAAATAGAATATAATACGTAATTTCGAAGGATGATTTTTTTTTCTATACATGAATAAATAAAATTTCGAATATTAGACAGATTGAGCTCTAAGCCCAAAAACTGATTTAAAAATTGAGTCCGTTTTATCTTCGTCTCTTAACGTCACACAAAAGTGTTTTGATAAAAAATAATGCAAAAAACTTCGAGATTGGAAGGTAAGGAAAGGGTTTCGGTTTTTCGGAATTACGAGATGGCAAATCATGGTTGGGGGGGAAAATGCGCTCAGGAACCTTGTATTTATGATCTCTGGTGAATTCCGACCAATGTTTAAATAATTACTGAAAACAGAGAAGTGCCGGAGCTGGGTCTCCGGTTGGCTCCGACGGAAATTAAACCCTGCAATAGGCTATTTCAGTCAAGCAAAACAACCATTAGCTATGTTAATCCAATCGGAGATATTTTTTAATATATCTCGTTCTCTACATCGGCGTTTTTTACTTTTTCGTTTTTGTTTTCATGTATTTTTAATTAGGACCCTTTCACTTTCGAAACTGGCTTCGAAAGTGAAAGCATCCACAAAAAAAAAAAAAAAAAAAAAAAAAAAAAAATTGCGAAGAAAATTGAAAAAGTAAAAAATGGTCTTTGTACAGATCGACCACCTTTATACAGATCGACATTATCTATTGAAAAAACACTTAAAAATATTAAAACGTAAACGAAATGATCTTAACTTTAAAAAATTCTCCCATTGGATTAACATTAGCGAACGGGTGTTTTCGCCTGACTGAAGTAGCCTCTTAAAGGATCTCTTCAATGCAGCCATTGAAGAAAAAGGGCTATGTTAAATTTGAAGATTGAGAGGTTTTAAGATATTTGATAAAACGGTAGGCGGAGAGACACCTTTCTTGCTCGTTGCAGCTTTTCTCTTTTTAACTTGTAATAGAAACCTTAAAAAAAAAAAAAAAATCCTTTTTTAAAGAACAAAATCACCAATTTAATACACTTAAATCAATTGTATTTGAGCATGACTTGCTATTTTAAAAAATCAAATTATAATTCCAATTCTGTTTTGTTAACGATGTATTTTGTTATTTTGTAATGAATGTTATTAATGGACTTTAGAGATAACGACTATAAAACAATTGAAAATTCTGGTTAGTAATGTCAAAACTATAGAAAAATTTAAAAAAAAAAAAAAAAAAAACTTTACGCAATGAAACAAACTGCTGTTTTATAGAATTCTAATTTAAGTTTCATACTTTTCAAATTTGTTAGATTTTAATTTTATTTATTTATATATTTTTATTCCTGTGTAAACAATTACAGATTCTCTAAAGTTACATTAATTTTTGAAAAGGCCGAAAGCCTGCACCACAAACAGAAAATACCTCACGATTTTCACTTTTCTACGATTTTATTTATTTGTTTCTGTGCATGTGTGTGTCTGACTCTTTCAGTTTTTTCGGTGCAAGAGTGTTCTAAAAATCCCCCCACCCCCACCTCATTTGACAAATTTACAGATTTATTTTTAAACATTAAAGCTTGACCCGGGTAGGTATATTTATTGAAGTGATATGGAATCGAACAGCTTTTTTTTTCGATAAGTGAATTATACCTTGAGTTATAAACGATTGTTTGATCATGGCGACTTTCATCCGCGACTGTCACTTCTGGAAATATAGCTCAAAATGCATGGTAAAACTCTGAAAGATTCTCTGCCATTTTATAAAAAGGGGTAAAAAAATCTATTTAATAGTTTCTGTATAAGAATGCTTGCCAATATCCTCTTTTACAAATAAAATGGAATTCAAGAATTTGTCCTAAATTAAACAGTTTTGATTTGAGATCAACATAAAATAGGTAGTAATTTCAATCCCCCTCCTCCCAAAAAAGGGGGGGGGGGAAGACTACGTAGAAATTTCAGATTAAACAACGGAGCAGAATATTTATAGGATGTTGAAAAATTTAGTTTGTTCGACTTTTCTTCCTATGGGGGAGGGGGTGGGAGAGTTTAGATATTTTATTAAAGCTTAACTATACCCCGCCGATATTAGCTTAAGCATTTCAAAAATCTTAGGTAATATTCTGTATAGAAAACTAAATGAACTGTTTAAATAAACTTTGATAATTAATTCTTAATGTAACTGATCTGGTTGATACTCACATAAACAAGTAGAGTGGCAGTAATTCGTATGTTTTATTCTGATAATCTTTTACTTTCTAAAATTTTTACTGAGAGTACTATAAAGCTAGAAATATTATTAAATATTTTTTTTTTCAAAGAAAATAACAAGAACTCATTAATTTTGTTACCAATAATAGTTTTTTAAAAGAGTTTTGTTCCTTTGTCATAATGTTTTGCTTTACCTGTAACACATATTTAAACATTCGTTTGATAACTGATGCATCTTTTTTCACAAATTTTAAGATGCAGAAAAAAAGAAGCAAGAAAAAACTGTCGATTTTCTAATACTGTATAATATATATACATTTTATTAAGTTGAAATTTATCTGAATATACACTAAAATACTGTATTATTTTGAAAAATGTTTCTTTAAAATATGAATTCTTATTTTGATTTGCTTCGAAAATCCATTTATGATCATTTCAGCTTCTTGAACGCAAAACGATTCAAAAGTTTATACTGTAGCGCTTTTTACTCACTTGCATTCCGCGTTGTACATGTTTGTTCCTGTCAGAGGCTTAATTAATGGCTTTCAGTGGGACATTCTCCCTATGTCTGCTTATATTAGATAAAAGGGCAGGCGAAAGCAGGTTTCCAATTGCCAAAATACTATATACATTCTTTCTTTTTTCCGTTCTTGGATCAGTTAGGTATTAAAACTAGTGTCTGGTATGCCAATTTCGAGAACAAATCCGTAATTTCAATAAGATTCCATTCAGATCAGACTTATTGACGAAGAAATTTTTTTTCATACTATGAAAAACAATTTTAGTAAATCCGATTTTGATAAATTGATAGGTGTTTTTGTTTTTAAAAAAGTTCCTTATTATATATCGTAATAATATTTCGTTTCCTGTGTTATACACTTCTAAGTGAATTTCTTTAATGTCTTTTGGCAATATCAAGAAGAAAACTTGATTTTATGAAGTTAATATAGTACATAACTTTACGAAGATATAAATGTATTTTTATGAAACCATACAAAAATATAGTTAAGTTTTTTTAACAAACGTCTTAGAACATCCATTTTTAAAAATCATTTAAATTTTAATTATAATAAAAATTATTGCAGTTAAAAAACAGTAATATTTTAATTGCAATAAAATTACATATTTTAGAATACACAGAGAAAAATATGATTTTTCTTGATGAAAATAATAACAATATGAAAACATATAAATACGTATTTAATTACCCCTCCCCTCCCATTAAAAAAAAAAAAAAAAAAAAAAAAAAAAAGGGAACATAATGTGATTATTTATTTGAACGAAAAATTTCATACGAGCTTGTATTGTACCATAATATACGATTTTGCTAACATAGCTTCAAAAATAACCAATAAAATTAAGTTCTCTAATAATGAAAATTAATAGGAAAAAAGAATTGAATTTTTGATTCAGACAAAGGCTAAATCAACTTACTGTCATTGTAAAAATTCTGAGACATACAACTGCTCGCATCTAATCTCTTGGTATTGGGGCGAAGAATGTTTCATTCTCCCGAAAAAAGGCCGCCTTTTGTATTTAAAAAACTGTAGTTTGTTATAAATAAATGTTCAAAAACTCTTATCTAATTTATAATAATTTTAATGTTTTGTTTTTTCAATATATTGATATATTGAGTATTTTAATATTAATTATTTATACCTGAGATAGACATTCTTAAATATACTGAAACGATAAAAAGTCCAGCGATAAATTTTTAAAAGCATCCCAGCATTAAATCGAGGTTTACTAGTACACAATAAAAATAAAACCAATAATTAATTGTATAATAAAATTTTTGTTCTAATAATACATGAATGAGTGGTTAAAAAATGAAATTCTGAAATTCATATAACTTCAAATTTTATTTTAGGACAGAAAGTTTTGATACACAATTTTCTCATAGAATAACGACACAAAGGCCTTTATAAATTCAAACAATACAGAGTGAGATTGAAAAAAAAAAAAAAATTGAGAGCTTTAAGAAATTATATAGCATACTATAACAAACAATTTTTTTTAATATGAAATAAGGATCGAAAAACACATTCTTCTGAGAAAAATACAGGGTGTCTCATTCCAGACAGAACATAAGTTTTCAAAAACGTTTATCACTGAAAGAGCCATATTACAGTCAATTTTCACCAGATTTGACTTGCATTGTGTGAAATGTAAATGTAAAATGCGAATTTGTGGAAGTTGCCCTTATCTACCCTTAAACAGTATTGAACTAGATGCTCCGTAATTGGAAGTATGGTTCGCATTGCATACGGTATCACTGACTGAATTACCGCTCACTTCCAGAACTTTTTGCACCGCCATTACATTTCACATAAAAAATATAAATGAGAAAATAAGTTCTATTTATTATTCAGTTTTCCGTTTCTTCAGACGAAGACACTCACGAGCTAATGCTAAAGCTCTGGGGGGGGGGGGGGGGGGGGTGTTCTTTTCAAGTATATCGTGTGTATTTCGACTTTATTATTATTATTTTTTAATTGAATAGCTTAGGCATTTACATTCGCCCGTTTTATTTTATTTTGGGTGCTTTTTTTTTTTATAAAGTTACCTCTATTTTCGGAACGGGTTCCGAAAGTGAAAGTGTCGTTATTTCCTCCAGTTACTGTTCATTAAAAAATTTTGAATTTCAGAAACAGGGTTTTTTTCAAATTAAGGGAGGACGTACTTGTCATAGCCAAAAACTTAAAAAAAATTTTTTGGTTCAATTCTATGCATAACTTCATACACTATTTAATGGTAAAATGACAACAGACACACGAACATACGGGCACACGGACAGACAGACATTTTCTATAAACATGTTTTTGGGATCTCTGATCCCTTAAATGTATAAATCCGTCGAAAAAATTTCGATTACATAATATGTATTCATTATGTTTATTCATAAGTGTATATTAATGTATTCTTATTCATATCGATTTTTCCTCTTGTTTATGTATTCGATGCATTTCTGATTATGTATAGTGACAACATATTTAAGAAATATTTAGTGCCTTTTTTATGATAGATAATTAATGATACAGATAAATAATTATAATAAATTATTTCGTGATTTTAAGTTAAAATTTAAATTTTCAATGCATATGCTTGCAATATTGTTGATGTTGACTATTAAATAAAGAAACGTTACGTGGGTTTATCGGTATTATTTTAAAATTTGAATAATTATAGAAAAAATTACATGCATTTTATAAAAAAAAATATACAAGAGTATGAATTCTATTTTATTTTACTTTCTTTAAAAGAATATCTTCTCTAAAGGTAAAACACAGACGAAAAGGGGCACAATATCATTTTCTTCATTCCAGAAACTTTTTTAACAAGCATCTGTGCCAGTCCCTAATCGCTCTTAGCGAATTTCCCCCTCCTTTGTACATGTACATCTGGTCAGCAGTTATGTGCTAAAAGGTGTGACTTGAAATTTCGTGGAAATGATAACTAGCTATAATGACTGCACTGTTGTAGTATCCTTACTCTGAGTTTAAAATGCAGTTTTTAAAACAGATTAAATAAAAAAAACTTTTTAATAACATTAATGTATTTTATTATGAGTAAAAAGCATTAAAATTTCTGTTAGGCATATTTTTTTTTCCCTTTAATAACAAATACACATGTTTCATTGCAGTACGTATAAATGATTTCAGAATATGTTTTCTTTATTATTTTAAATATGCATCAATAGCAGTTTTAAATTTTGATTTAATATCATTCTGCATTAAAATTTAAACAGATGAATAAATTATTCTTAAACTTTTCTAATTAACGTCTTATAACATTTATTTTTGTAAAAGATTTACTTTTTAACGCTTTCCACCACTTTCCACATGGTTGAAAGGTGTTTATGAATTGGGTTTGTCTCTCTGTCAGTGCTGTAACGCGTGTAAATATACTCGGATTGCCATGTAATTGATATACGTTATTGATGCTCATTAGTCATTATGGCATGTTCGGTATTGAAAATGAAGTATGTACCATTCATAGTTCATTTACAGGGGCACTCAAAAATATTACGCTACATTAAGGTCCATGGAGAAAAATCATTTGCGGTGTATTTTAATAGTGCTACAATGTGCTAAACATAATGAAATTTATATACATTATTAAGGCGCACTTGAAGATGGTTACTATATAATTACAGTACGTGTACTGAGAGCTGTAAAGTATTTCGTTATATTATGATCTATGAAGAAAAATCGTTTGCGACGCATGTTATTGATATGAATTTATGAAATGCACAAATGCATGCTTTCTGTAGAATATGGAGTGCAAAGCATTTATCATTCATTTACAGGGTCACACATTTATCATTCATTTACAGGGTCCGATTATATAATGGTCTCCGGGGAAATACTGTTCGCAGCGTATGTAAATTATCTTGCACTATTACAAACGGGATGAATTTGTTATGCATTACTGAGGTTTACTACAAAATATTTTTCAGTAGAATATGATGCGTGTAAAATGATGCGCGAAAAAATATGTTCTCATAGTTGGCAAAATTTTTGAGACAGCGTAGTGGCAAAAATGTTGTTTTTGGTAGGGCATTAACTCAGGATTACAAATTAGGGGGGGGAAACACTGTTTGGTACCTAAAACATTGTACAAATGCCTTATCTGTTAGAAAAATGAGAGTTGCCAATTGCAGAAAAAAGAAGAAAAATCACGATAACACCTTTATATAAATTTTAATGCACATATGATAGGGTATTCTTTTAGATATAATTTTCATGATCCAGCATTAAACCGTAAGTCGAGCTGTCTTTTTTTTTTTATGAAATACATATAGGCATATGCGTTCTTGAGACCTAACAACGCTAATTACTGAATAATTGTCTTTGTATTGTACGATATAATAAAGCTATGTAAATAATGAAACTAATCAACAAATTTTTTAAAAATTTTGTCTATTGATTCCTCTCCTTCTAACTTGTTGGATTATAGGACATGCCTTAATCTCTACCCCTGATAATTCAGATCCAGTTCAATAGCCTATTTTGATAGTGTAAAAGCATACACTGTAAAAAAAAAAAAAAAAAAAAAAAAAAAAAAAAAAAAAAAAAAAAAAAAAAAATCCGACCAGTTTTCCTGTAGGAATCGGAAAAATAGCTGCCCTTATCGTACCGGAAACTTTTCCGACCTAACTCGGAATAAAATCCGTAATAAAAAGGAAATAGTCAATAAAACGGTATTTTACGGATTTTACTCCGATTTTACGGATTTTATTCCGAGCTGGGTCGGAAAATTTTCCGGTTCGATAAGGAAGGGCAACTATTTTTCCGATTCCTACTGAAAAACTGGTCGCATTTTTTTCTTTCTTTCTTTCTTTTTTTTTTTTTTTTTTTTTTTTTTTTTTTTTAACAGTGTATAGATTTCAGAGACCTCAAGTTTATGAATACTTTGACCAGGGACCCGATTACCTAAGTCTCAATCTAGCCCTCCCGGTGAATACTTATAATCAGTTTAATTTTCCTAAACTATATTGATAGCGTTACGAGGCTATTCACTCAAGCGAAAACACAAGCTCGCTAACGTTATTCTTATGAGAGATTTTTTTTTTAATATCTCGTTTGCATTTCAATATTTTAAAAAGATTTCTTTTTTTTACATTGAATAACTAAAGTCAATCTCTAGAAAGCCCGTTTTTTACTTTTTCGATTTTGTTTGCATACTTTCACTTTCGGAACTAGTTTGAAAAGTAAATGTATTCTAAATAAATTCTCCAGTGCTGTACAAAGTTATGCAGCTATCCAATGCAAAATAATAATAATAATAATAATAATAATAATAATAATGTACAAATACTGAAATGCAAGCGAGATATTTAAAAAAAATTCTCTTATAGGGATAACATTAGCGAGCGTGTGGTTCCGCGTGAGTGAAGTACACTGTAAAAAAAAAAAAAAAATCAGACCAGTTTTCCTGTAGGAATCGGAAAAATAGCTGCCCTTATCGTACCTGAAACTTTTCCGACCCAGCTCGGAATAAAATCCAAATAAAAAAGCAAATAGTCAATAAAACAGCATTTTACGGACTTTATTCCGATTTTACGGATTTTATTCCGAGCTGGGTCGGAAATTTTTCTGGTACGATAAGGGCAACTATTTTTCCGATTCCTGCAGGAAAACTGGTCGTATTTTTTTTTTTTTTTTTTTTTTTTTTTTTTTTTTACAGTGTAGTCCCTTAAAAGTGCGAGGCAACAAATTAATACTTTTCTGTTTTTACATCATATGTTTTTGAAAATGTCATTAGATATTTATAATTCGATTATCAGTGGACTCTGAATTTCTATAACAAATGTAATACTTTTGCAAACTTTACTTTGTACCTGTAAAAAAGATTTTGCTGAACTAAATTTTCCACACCATGAGAGTTTTAAGAATCTGATTTTAAAAGATTTTTTTCAGTTGTTAAAAATACTATATAGTTCTGGATTTTTTTAAATTATTCATTTTGTATTATCTTAAAAAAACGTATTTGACGACACTTTTGAAAACTGCAGTATTTTAATACATGTATTTTTATTCAGTTTTTTTTCCTGTTTATAAATTAGATATATCTTTGATTATACAGCTAACTGATGGTTAGCATATTCTTTTTTATGGCTCGTTTGACGACTGATTTCAGTGATATATAGTGTATTTTATAAAACAGATAATTATTGTATATATAAATAATAATAATAAAAAAATTCCTCCGTTCTCAAAGAATCTGAATTAAATATCTGAAATTTTTATATCAGTGTTTGAAAATTTTGTTATTGTGACTGAAAATTTAAGAATTATTTATAAATAATTAATGCATACATATGCAATGTTGTTGTTATTAGCGATTAAACAGAAAACGTTATAAGGTATTATTTATTATTATTATTATTTATCTGAGTAATTGTAGTAAAATTTACATGAATTTTGAAAAATAAATAAAAGATTATGATTCCTATTTTTTTCAAAATTCCTAACATTAAAACAAGGTAACTATTTAAAATCTTACTCTAATATGCAGTTCCTTTTTAATTATAGACTCAGGGGAGGGGGGGGGGGGAGAGTTATTAGAAAAAATATTTTAATTCTTATTGATAACAAACTTTTACGAAAGATCAATTCTTGCTCTAATCCGAATTCCATGAATCTAGGTATAGGGTAAGAGAAAATGGATTTTATGTGGAATGAACAAGCGACTTAAATGAAAGATTCTTTTCTAATTCTTGTACACTTGTTGGGTAGCCGCCATGCATCTCAGACAAAAAATTATGGTTCTTCGATGAATACAGTACATTTGCTACTGATTTTCGAATATTTAATAATCGCATAAAAAATCAAGAATCCCCCCCCCCCCCACACACACACACACAATCTAGAAAAATGCCTCACAGCTACGATCAATATTGTCAGAATTTGAAGGTAAATCCAGTTTATTGTACGATATAAAAGTATGTAAACAATGTAACTCAACAACTAATTTCTTTCAATTCTGCCAACTGACATCCCCCCCCCCCCTTTAAGCTTATGGGATCATGGACCAATGTCCCGTTTGCCGATTCATAATACTGGCCCTGTGTATGCTTAAATCACAGTTTAATTGGTCTACCTTATGTTGATAGGATTAAAAGTGCGATATAATAAATTAATACTAATTTGCTTTTACATTACGGTTACTTGAAAATAGTAATGAATTTATATTTCGCTTAAGATCGATTCGAAATTCCTTGATAAAATGTAATAATTTCGCAAATTTTACTTTGTTCTGCACGTGTAAAAAAGTTTCTACCACGATAACTTTCAACAGAATAAAAATAAAACAATTGCTAAAAATTGTGTGTTTCACGAAAACCTAATTTTTTTTTTTTTTTTTTTTTTTTTTTTTTTTTTTTTTTCATTTTTTTTCATCTGAAAAAGCTTTTTGGGCCCACGCTCTTGAAAATCTCAGTATTAATAGGTATATAGTAAAACATTAATGTATTTTAATTTATATCGGGCCCCACTAGTGGCCGAGATGTTCTGCTCTCGAAGCTGGTAGACGGGAAGTGCTGGATTCGAACCCAATCGCGCCCGTCGGCTTAATCGTTCGGAGTTTTCGTGGTTTTCTTCGAGCCTTGGATTTCCAAGCATTAATACGGGTTAGGTTCCCTTAGAAAGACACCCCCACGAAGGGCACCCCTCCCCTTAAGGCATATATCCCTCGTGTTGATAATTGGCCGTCATAAACACAACCAACCAACCTTTAATTCATATCGATTTTTCCTCCTTGTTTATATATTAGATATATATCTGATTATATATGTGTGAACAGCTGATTTAAGGGATATGTAACGCGTTTTTTATGATAGATAATTACTGTTATAGATATTATTAATAACAAATCATCAGTTGTATGGAATCTTAATTAAAATTCATGGAATTTTTATGATTGTGTTGAAAATATTTCGAGATTTTAAATGAAAAATAAAATGATAAATGCATATATATGCAAAATTGCTGATGTAGGCTATTTAAAAAAAAAAAAAAAAAAAAAAAAGTTATGTAAATTTATTAATATTATTTTAAAATCTGAGTAATTATAGTAAAATTTATATGCATTTTATAAAAAATAAAGGGTTATGATTCCTATTTTATTTTTCTTTCTTTAAAAGAATTTCGAAGAATATCTTTTGTAAAGGTAGAAAAAGGCAAAATATTATTTTCTTCTGACCAAAACCCTTTTCAAAAAATATGTCTTCGGGCTAAAACTAACCGCTCTTTTGCCTAAAGGGATTTCACTCCATACCTTGACGACATCTGGCCGTGGTCACTCACACTGGGACTGGAATGCCAGACTTAAAATTTCCTAGAAATGGGCAGGAAACATAAATAGCCATGATAAGAGTTGTATCTTACTCCGTTCCGTGTTTCAGATAGGGGAAAAGTAACATTCAATGTAATGTATTGTATTATGAGTTAATACATTAATGTTTTTGTTATGTATTAACGTATTTTTCTCTCGCAAAGAATGCACATCTTCTATTGCAATACGTATAATTGATTTCAGAATACGCTTCCTTTTTTAAAAATATGCCCAAAAAAACAATTGTAAGTGTTGATTTTATAACATTCTTTATATTGTAACATTATGTATTAACGTATTTTTCTCTCGCTAAGAATGCACATATTCTATTGCAGTACGTATAATTGGTTTCAGAATACGCTTCCTTTTTTAAAAATATGCCCCAATAACAATTGTAAATGTTGATTTTATAACATTCTGTATTAAAATTTAAGCAAATAATTAAAATTAGACAAAGTTTCATAATAAAGGTCTGATATATATATACATTATAAAATATTTAACTTTAAAAAACGCGATTTTTCTAATGAAAAAAAAAAAAAACGAAACCTTTTAAATATATTTTTAATAGCAAATTAAAAAATACTTCTAATATAATTTCTTATCTTAAAAATGCCATATGAGTTCGTATTGTGTTGGTAAAATATTCAATGTTAAACTTTTGAAAGCATCAGTATTAAACCGACGATGTTTATTTAGTCAATACCAGAAAAATAAAATTAAACAATAAAAAGTTTAATTAGCATTTTGTTTTAATAACACATATATGGGGTAATATTAAAATATGAAATTCCGAAATACAAATAACTCCAAATTTGATTTTAGGAAAGAAGATTTTGATCGTAATTTTATAATATTAATGAATAATGACACAAACGCCTTAAAAATTAAACAATATAGAGTGATAAAAAAAAAAAAAAAATAAGATCTGGCAAACTTTAAGAAATGGTAGACCACACCACAACAAACTATTTTTTATATAGGAAGCCAAGGTCGAATAACATTTTCTTTTGTCAAAAATACAGGGTGTCTCTCTCCCAGCACCACAGGAACTCCATTTGGCGCCCGGGGCTTAAGAGCTTGTTACTTACCATTGGCGCATAATGATAACTGACAAAAAAAAAAAAAAAAAAAAAAAAAAAGAAAAAAAAAAAAAAGAAAAAAAAAAGTAAATATTTCGGATTGAACATCGGTCAGGAATGTTTATATGGGGTTGAAAAATTTATCTTTTTGGTTCTACATTTTTTCATTTGGACGGGGGTCGTGTCGTTATTTTATTAAGGCTCTCAACTGCTCTGCTCAACAAGCGCAAACGTTTTGACACATTTACAAATTCATTTTTTAACGGAAAGATATAAAATTGGAAGGCCCGAATATGGAAGCAATTTGGAAACGAACTGTGTTTTCCATTTTTTGATAAATAAATTACCTATTGAGTTATTTGATCACGTAACAAAGACGTATTTCTCCCTTCGCTGACTGGTTTTTCTGCTTTCTTCGGGAACTTCGGTTCAAAACGACCACTTTCACACTATTTTCTGAAAGATCTATTGCGTTTGCAAAACAAACGGAAAAAACAGTTCGATTATATAGTTTCTGATCAACAAAAATTGCTAGTTTCATGCATTTCCGAACAAAAATAAATTAAAACTTATGTCATAAACTTGCCCTTTTGGATTTGAGAACAGCCTTAAGACTTAACTATGATGGTATTGCATTGAGCATTTCAAAAACTTTAAAGGTAATATCTTCTATTCTTTCTTTATAGAAAGATATCTATTCTTTATAGAAATCTAAATAAACATTTTAAATAAGCTTTGATAATTAATGCTTAATGAAATCGATCTCATTCATACTCACATAAACATGTGGGAGGGCTACTTCATTCACACGAAATGACCCTCTTGCTACGGCTAATCCAATGGAAGAAATTTATAAAGGTATCTTGTTTGCATTTCAATATTTGTTAAATGATTTTTTTTCTTGCATTAAATAGCTGAAATCGATCTGTACAAAGGCCTTTTTTTTATTTTTTATTATCTTTTTATTTATTTTTAGCTCACAGGCTATCAAAGCCTGAGAGTTTATGTGCCCGCCTGTTCTGTATGTACGTATGTACGTACGTAACGCGATAACTCTTGATATAAATATCCGATTTGCTTCACTTTTATTTTCTAGGTTCATTTTCATAAGGCGCTTCCCTGATTAGTTTTGGGGGTTCATTGTTTAAGGATAAAGGAGAAAAGGGGGGTTAGTCCCCCCTTAATTTAGATAAATGGGTTTTTCATGCAGAAATATATGATTTGCTTCAAATTTGGTATACCGGTTTATTCTGATAAGGAGCTTCCCTGATTAGATATGGAAATCCATTACTTAAGTATAAAGGGGGGTAGGTTAGCTAACCCCTCTTATTTTGTATAAATGGGTTTTTCATGTAGAATTGTTCGATTTGCTACAAATTTGGTATACCAGTTCATTTTGATAAGGCGCTTCCCTGATTAGTTTTGGGGGTTCATTGTTTAAGGACAAAGTGGGAAAAGGGGGGTTAGTCACCCCCTTAATTTAGATAAATGGGTTTTTCATGCAGAAATATTCGATTTGCTCCAAATTTGGTATATCGGTTTATTATTTTGAGGAGCTTCGCTTATTAGATTTGGACTTAAGTATAAAGGGGGAAAGGAGGGCCTAGCCCCCTTGATTTAGATAAATGGGTTTTTCATATAGAATTGTTCAATTTGCACCAAATTTGCTGTACCAGTTTATTATGTTAAGGAGCTGCCTTGATTAGATTTGGGGGTTCATTGCTTAAGGATAAAGGGGGAAAAGGGGGGCTGATCCCCCACCTAATTTAAATAAATGGCTTTTTCATGCAGAAATATTCGATTTGCTACAAATTTGGTATACCGATTTATTATGTTAAGGAACTTCCCTGATTAGATTTGGGAGTTCATTACTGAAGTATAAAGGGGGAAAAGGGGGCTAGCCCCCCTTAATTTAGATAAATGGATTTATGTAGAATTGTTCGATTTACTCCAAATTTGGTATGCCGGTTTATTATATTAAGGAGCTTCCCTGATTAGATTTAGAGGTTCATTAGTTAAGTATAAAGGGAGAAAAGGGGGTCAAGATCCCCCCCCCCTTTATTTAGATAAATGGGTTTTTTATGCAGTTATTCGATTTGCTCCAAAGTTGGTATACCGGTATATTATGTTAAGGAGGTGCCTTGATTAGATGTGGAGGATTATTGATTAAGTATAAAAGGGGACGGAGGCTTAGTCACCCCTTAATTCAGATAAATGGGTTTTTCATGCAGAATTATTCAATTTACTTCAAATTTGATATACCAGTTTATTCCGATATGGCGCTTCCTTCATTTGATTTGGAGGCTCATTGGTTAAGTATAAAGGGGGGAAACTGGTCTAATCCCTCTTCATTTATTTTTTGAGGGGCATTATTCTTTGAAATAAGAGTATAATAACAATTAGTGTGAATAGCCTGTGAGCTCAATGCCATCAGTTTAACTGGGCACTTTTTTTTTTTTTT
Source organism: Maratus speciosus (assembly GCA_963932465.1). NCBI lineage: Eukaryota > Metazoa > Arthropoda > Arachnida > Araneae > Salticidae > Maratus > Maratus speciosus. The sequence continues at coordinate 3,394 of CAWVRF010000728.1, read as the reverse complement.
TTTTTTTTTTTTTTTATGAGGATGCTTTCATTTTCAAAACTGGTTCCGAAAGTGAAAGTGTCCTTATTAAAAATACCTGTAAACAAAATTGAAAAAGTGAAAATCTGTCTTTGTACAGATCGATTTGTGCTATCCAATGAAAAAAAAAAATCATTTAAAAATATTGAAATGCGAACGAGATACCTTTATAAATTTCGCTCATAGGATTAGCATTAGCGAGTGGGTCTTTTCGCTTGACTGAAGTAGCGTCGTAATGAATCGGTTCCATTTCTGATAATCCTTTTATTTCTGAACTTTTTACTGAGAATATGATAAAGCTGAAAATATTCTTACATTTTTTTTTTTGAAAGAAAATAAATAAACACTTTAATTGTATTAATAAAAATAATAATAATTTAAAATGTCGTATTCCTTTATCATAATGCTTCGCTTTATCTGTTACACATATTTAAACATTCGTTAGATAATCGATGCATGTCGACAAGAACAAGAAAAAACTGTCGATTTTCTAATATTTATTTTTAAAGTTGAAATTTATCTGAATATATAATACAATCATGTATTATTTTAATAAAATTTTACTAGAAAAAAACCCAATTAAATAATAAAGAGTTTAACAATAATTTTCTTTAGAGCTTATACGAGTCACACAGAGAAACTCGAAAGAAAATGTTAAACCTATGGGTGAAACTTAAGCAGAAATCTTTACAGAAGTCGTTATATATATACAGGGTGTCCACGTATAACCTAACCGACCTTTATTTTTGCAACCGTTGGTCCTAGATGCATACTTCCTATTACAAAAGTGGTCAAAATTAGGTTCAGAGTTAAGATAAAAAAAGTTTGAAGCGAAAAAACAATTTAGTGAAGAATTACAGAATCTAAAATTTTATACGGTCCCCCGGTTCTATAAGTTATATTTAGTAAAATTTTCCTGTTACATTGACTAGTAAATAAAAAAGAGTCCCGTTATTGTACGATTAAAATTGACCGAGTAATACCTGTTTAAAGTTGGAGAATATTTTTTGCTGCAAATTAGGGGTAATTCATAAATTTACTAGAAATATAATTTCGTCAGATATATTAAAGAAATGGTTGAAAGTAAAATTAGCATTGCAATATAAATTTGAAATCTTTAATCATTCTGACATATTACTGCAAAATATACAATTTGTACTGAACATATAAGAGGATAAAAATAACAGAATTTTTGTTAAATAAACGGACGAAAAACAACAGCCTCAATTCTTTAAAAAATATACTTATTTTTAAATGCCGCTAGATTACACTGTCTTTCAAATTTTGGGTTGTGCCATGTTTTTTAGCTTTTAAAAATTGATTCTTATGTATTTGTTAGCGCTGAATACGAAAATGACCTTCATTTTAAACCATCACGTCAGGATTTTTCTTAAATTGCAAATTTCAAAGTTAAAAAGCTCAAAGTTAAAATTGGTCCCCCCTCCCCTCCCAACCTCATCGGACCCCTGAGCTGTTTAGCTGTAAAAAACACAGTATAAGCCAAAAAATTGAATAAATTATTGAATTAAATAAAATTAAACTCAATAAAAAAGTCTTATATCTATTTTATAGTATCAGATTTTTCGCATTGAAATTTACGATTTCCGAAAAATCCTTGGATGATGAAATTAAGCAAATTAAGCAAGCAACTGTAAACAAAAGATCTGGCTAAAATTCTGTTCGAGTTAATGACATATATTTTACTAATTTAAAAACGAAAGAATATTTTTTACATAAGTTACTTTATTTTTTTTTATTTATAGGTAACATAATTTAAATAATATTAATCAGTAGTTAACTACTACAGATTAACATTTGTCAATTAAAAATATTCACCAATTACTTACATTTATCTACGTACCAATAGCGTCAATTAAGTACCATTTTAATCAAATGTAAGTAAATTATTAAGCATGAATATCTTTATATCATAACACTTTCGTCTCCATTGCAAATATTATATTTTCGATATATTTTCATCAACCAGCAAAGCCCCCCCCCCCCCCCCCGTATGAAACATCCTTTCATGTCGCATAAAAAAAGACACCATTCTACAATTATTGCACCGAATTAAACAAACAACCGTGTTCAAAAGACTTACCTAAAGAATTTGTTACAGCCAATGACATATATTTTAATATTTTAAACAAAATTTAATATTTGTTCACAAAATTGATAAAAAAAAGAGCCCATTTTCTTTTAAAGACGACATTAATTAAATCGTATTAATCAATCATTAACTAACGGCAGTCAATAAGTCAATTATTTACTACTTGTCAATAATAATCATTAATTACTACCCATAACTAATAATAGCGTCAATTAAGTACTATTTTAATTAACAATAGCAGGTGATTAAGCATGAATATCTCGAAATCATAACGATTTCATCCCTATTGCTTAAAACATCCTTTCGAAAAATTGTCATTGTCCTTCAAACGCTTCAATAACATTATACACTTTGTCAGGTAATTCATTGAATAATAGAGTAACCACCCAGGATATCTTAGTTCGAGATTAAGTTACTCGGGTTGAGTGTGTAAAATTTCAAAACGAGTAACACTAGAGTTACTCTAAATAATTGTACTTTACTCCCACAAACTTTTCGTTCTAAAAAATACAAATTTTCTTCGAATGAAATTTTTTTGGTGTTCATATGTATATTTTGCATATCTTAACATTCTATAACAATATTTAAATGCTATTAATAAAATTTCGGTGGGTATTCCAAACGTCGGTAAAAAGTTTAGTTACTGACGAGGGCGGGTAAGACGGTATGTGTGTGTGTGTGTGTGTGTGTGTATTTGCAATTTTGTATCTTCCTTATTCCTACGATTTTGTTTTACATTTTGAGTAATATCGGATTTCGGTATAGTAAAAAAAAAAATATTGAAGATATTATATATTGCAATTATATTTTATAGCAAAATAAACTATGAAATAATCTGCAATGAATGATTTCAATGTATGTTTTCTTTCTGCTGATCGAGATCGATTGTTAAGCTCTTTTCACAGTGAGATTTTAAAACTGTTTTTGAAAACTTCTTTTACGTACTTTTAATAAATATTTTTATGCGGATCTTAAATACCGCAAAGCGATAGATTTGATAGTTTAGTATCCGGAAATTTCTGCAATTTAAAAATTGAATCCTTATACAAAAACTTAAGTCTAGTGAATAAGATATAACAGGTACATCTATCTGGAAGTGAAGCAAAAAACCTCTTTCTCACAAAATTACTTTGCTTTTGCGAATTCAGGATAGAACATAAAAATAATTTTTAGCAAAACAAGTTGGAAATTGCTCGTCAAACGTGGCAAATGAGGTGCGTTCGTACTATAACTAGTTTTATAATTATTTTTTGCACCCCATATTGT